>MCJB01031340.1:6515-73438 GCA_002018475.1 Nicotiana obtusifolia
TATATATATATATATATATATATATATATATATATATGTGTGGATACGCACGCACGCTCCGTAGTATAACTTAACTGCATATTAATCCCTTATATTACAAAAGCGTTAACGGCTTACATTTATATTATTTAGACAGTAAATACAAAAGTGAGTTTAATTTTTGCAAAATGTTGACATGAAAGTGACCAACTTTAGTCGCAAATATATATACTTTAACATTAGCGACCAACGTTGGTCGCTAAATGCAAATCTTATTTATTTATATTTTCCAGATAAGCGACCAACGTTGGTCGCTTATCTCGCCCAAAAGTTACCCCTTATTAAGCGACCAACGTTGGTTGCTAATTTTAAACGTGGGTCCACTTTTGCGACCAACGTTGGTCGCTAATCTTGAAATTTTTTTGACCAAACAGGTCTGACCAGTCCGGTCAATAATTTGACGAACATTGCGACCAACTAGCGACCAACTTTGATCGCTAATGTATTTAAGATTATTATTTTATTATTTTTACCAGTTTGGCGACCAAAGTTGGTCGCTTTTTTGGACAGACCAACGTTGGTCGCTAAATTTTGGTCGCTTTTTTGCTATTTTCTAGTAGTGCTAGCATGTTGTTTTATCCAATGAAAAGTGTCGTTCTGTCAAAGGGGTAACAATATTTTGATTTGTAAGTTTTGCAGCTACTTTTGTCCAGATATGGAAGGTTGATCCTTGTTGATATCTGCAAGTGTAGCAGCTATTACTATCAACAATTCTTTTTTCCTCAGTCTTGTAGGCAACCCATTATGGCTAGTAGGGGTGTACAAAGATAATCGACATACTACACCAAATCGATAATTCTGTGGGGCCCAATCCCCAACTAACAAATAAATAAAAGAAAAAGAAAAATATAGTGATTGGTTGAAAGAAAAGCAATTGTGGGCTCTAGTAGACTTGGTAACAAGATTTGCAATTTGCAATTGCAAATTGCAATGAACAAACTAATCTGATTGGTTGCAAGGGACGACAACTTTTGCTATAAATAGAAGCATCAATTCTTCATTTAAAGTACCCCAAAACGAGAGAAGCAAAAACCAGTGCGAGTAATTCACAAATAGTAGTTTGAGAAATAAATAGAGAGTGAAGTAATATCATAATGAGGTGTTTAAAATAAAGAGCGTTATTTCTTTTGAAGTTGTAGTAGTCTCTTGACACTACCAAGTTGTAATATTATAGTGATGTTATATTGCTCCGCTCGAGTATTGTATTTTACCCCATTAAGAAGATTTGATGTCGTAGTTACTCTCTTGTGTTATTGTTATTTACCGTGGATATTATTTCTGGGTGGGATATTATTTTTTCCAACAACGTGGTATCAGAGCCATTGGCAAGTAGTGGTCCGCCTGTCTTTTCAGTACCCCATCTCACAAAAGATAATTATGAGAAATGGTGTCTACGTATGAAAGCCATTCTTGGCTAAGGATGTGTGGGAAATCGTAGACAGAGGGCATGAAAAACCCGATAATGAGGAAGCGCTGCCTCAAAATGAAAAAGATGTCTTGGCAAAGACAAGGAAGAAGAACCAACAAGCTCTCACGCTCATCCACCAATGTTTGGATGATGCCATGTTTGAGAAGGTGGCCGATGCTACCACCTCAAAAGAAGCTTAAGAGATTTTACAAAATTCTCTCCTAGGAGTTGATAAGGTGAGGAAGGTAAAACTTCAAACTCTAAGGGCTAATCTAGAAGTTTTAAAAATAAAAGAATCCGAATGCATTTAAGATTAATGTTAAAAAATGAAGGCTGTTGTAAATCAATTAAGAAGATAGGGGGAGGACATAGAAGATGTCCGCGTGGCAGAAAAGATCCTTCGCACTTTAACACCTAAATTCGATTATGTAGTGTGTGCTATTGAGGAGTCTAATTATTTAGACTCTATGACTGTCACAACCCAATTTTCCCTATAGGCCGTGATGGCGCCCAATGTTGTCACTAGGCAAGCCAACAGGGAACTAGCCATGTATTTATTCTTTTTAATAATTTTAAAGTGGTTGATTTTTATTTATTAAGTAAATGAGAAGTGAAAAATTATAGTAAAATAAAGCGTGAACCAATGAAAGAGCATGATACGGTGAAATAAATACCCAAAATCATAAAGTGTCTACTAGCATGTTCCCAAGATCCGGTGTTACAAGCGTATGAGCAACTAGTAGAATATACAAAACACCTACGCTACTGTCTATAATAAGATAGATAGAAAATAAATAAAAAAGAGAGACTACGGGCACTGCAGAACAAACTCAGAAAGCAGCTCACCACTAAGCCTCGGGGTAACGGGGGTGCGCGCCTGAATGACAGCCATATGCACCTGCCTCAGATCCTGCATGTGCAGAAGTGTAGCGTGAGTACATAAATAATATATACCTAGTAAGTATCCAGTATAACCTCGAAGAAGCAAGTATCCGGTCTAACATCGACACTTAATATGGGCCAATAAATAAAATATGAAAATTCTAAACTGGCATGGAATACATCAATAATAATAATAAAATAACACAGTTGCAAACAGTAAATAAGTGATTCTTTAACTAAAAGTCAATTTAAAATCTCCACTGACACATACTAACTTCAACAATTATGGGCCATCAAGTAAATTATAATCTTCTCAAGTCATAAGAATGATATCAAGTGTAACCGGACTCCTAGTTTTATCACTCACGATTTATGCCGAGGTCGTGCGGGTCGATCCAGAATAATGTGTACATTGCCGAGGGTCGACCGGCACGAATCATAGATGCATCTATTATACTGCCGAGGCGTTTGGCTCGCTCCACTTGAAGAGAAAATACTCTATGAACATCCGATTTACGAGCTATCACAAGACTAATACACAAGGAGGCACAATTTCTGTTAATGGTCAAGTAAACCGTCAAAACTCAAAGTAAGTGAAATTCGGTCTTTACGAATCCTTTGTCAAGTTTCAATATAATTTTAGGCACTTATATTAACAAGTAGAGTGCAAACAATACAAGTATTTCATGATTTGGGTCCTAAAAATACCCAGACTTAAGCATGATTTGTAGCTACGCATGGACTCTCGTTACCTCATGCTTACGAAGCCCTCATAATTCGAAGCAAATAGTAGTTTAAAACACCTATAGGATAAATTCTCCCTTACAAGGTTAGGCAAGAGACTTACCTCGTCTCAAAGCTCACTTTTTGGCCCACAAATTCACTCTAAAGCCTCAAGTTGGTGCCGAACAATCCGAAACTAGCCAAATATTATATAAATTAATCAATATAAGCTCAAAAGTTCATAATTTAGTCCCTAGAGTAATTACCCAACCCAAATTGGAAGATTCCTAAAATTCACTCCCGGGCCCACGTGCCCGGAATCAGAAAATTTTTGAAGATAAATGTTACCCATAACCTAACAAACTCAGTAATTTCTTCCCTATTCCATAATTATTTTCGTGGTTTAATCCCCATTTTTATCAAAACCTAGATTTTTCAACGTTCTCCTAAAATTTTCATATTTTACATATTAAAATCTACCTATAATCTATGTATTAAACTTACATTAGGTAGGAATTATTTACTTTCAATAGCTAGGTGAAAACCCCTCTCCAAGAAGCTTCGAAATCGGGCAAGGAAATGAAAAATGAGAGAAAATGGCCTAAGTCCCGTTTTTAAAACAAGTCTCTGCCCAGACATTCCTTCTTCGCGATTGCGGAATCGCGAAGCACAAATTATATTACCCACAATTTAACCCTATGCAAACGCGGAAAACATCATGCGAACGCATTGCACTAACCTTCAGACCTATGCGATCGTGAACTACATCACGCGTTCGCGATGAACAAAGTGCGCGTGAACCCCCGGTCATGCCTTTCCTCTACGCGAACGCGACCTGAGCCACGCGTACGCAATGTATTAACTACTCCATCTACGTGATCACAGAACTCTTCTCGCGATCGCGTAGAACAAATTCCCATCAGTGACCATCAACCCTTTGCGATTGCGGACCTATCCACACGATCGCATAGAAGGAAACCAGAACACTCACACCAGTAGGCTTCAGCAGTCATTCGAAGTCCTATTTCACTCTGTTAACTATCTGAAATCCACCCGAGGCCCCCGGGACCCCAACAAAGCATACCAACAAGTCCTGAAACACGATACGAACTTAGTCGAGCTTTCAAATCACATCAAACAACACTAAAATCACGAATCGTGCATCGATTCAAGCCTAATGAACTTTTGAACTTCTAACTTCTGCATTCGATGTCGAAACCTGTCAAATCATGTCCGATTGACCTCAAATTTTGCACACAAATCACAAATGACACAACGGACCTACTCCAACTCCTGGAACCCCAATCCGAGCCCGATAACCACAAAGTCAACTCTCAGTCAAACTTCTAAATTTTTAACTTTCGCCATTTCAAGCCTAATTCAACTACGGACCTCCAAATCACTATCCGAACACACTCCTAAGTCCAAAATCACCCAACGGAGCTAACAGAACCATCAAAACTCCATTTAGGAGTTGTTTACAACCTTTTCAACTTAAGCTTCCTACCTTGAGACTAAGGGTCTCAACTCCTTCCGAAACACCCCCGAAACTGAACCAACTACCCCGGCAAGTCACATAGCAACTAATAAGCATAAAATGAGCAGTAAATGGGGAACGGGGCTACAACTCTAAAAATGACCGGCTGGGTCATTACATCCTACCCCTCTTAAACAAACGTTCGTCCTCGAACGGGTCTAGAATCATACCTGGAGTGCTGAATAGGTGTGGATATCTGCTCCGCATGTCCTCCTAGGTATCCCAAGTCGCCTCCTCGACTGGTTGACCCCTTCATTGAACATTTACCGCCGAGATCTTCTTAGAACTCAACTGGCGAACCTGCTTGTCAACAATAGCAACTGGCTCCTTCTCATAACCCAGGCTCTTATCTAGCTGAACCGTGCTGTAGTCTAGCACATGCGACCTGTCGGCATAATACTTCTGGAGCATAGACACATGGAAAACCGGATGAACTCCTGATAGACTAGGAGGCAAAGAAAGCTCATAAGCAACCTCCCCAACTCGCCTTAGCACCTCAAACAGACCTATGAACTTTGGACTCAACTTGCCCTTCTTCACGAACCTCATGATTCCCTACATCGGTGAGACTTTCAAGAGACCCTTCTCGCCCACCATAAATGATAAATCACGCGCCTTCTGATCTGCGTAACTCTTTTGTCTAGATTAAGCTGTGCGAAGCAGCTCCTAAATCAACTTCACCTTTTCCAAGGCATCCTTGACCAAATGAGTACCATATAACCCTAGCCTCGCCGGGCTCGAACCTTCCGATAGGCGAACGATATCGCCGACCATACAGAGCTTCAAATGGAGCCATCTCAATGCTGCACTGATAACTGTTTATAAGCAAACTCAGCCAAAGGAAAGAATGGATCCCACTGCCCTCCAAAGTCAATCACACATGCTCTAAGCATATCCTCCAAGATCTGAGCCGTCCGCTCCGACTGCCTGTCGGTCTGCGAATGAAAGGCTGTGCTGAGCTATATCCGGGGTACCCAACTCGTTCTGAAGCATATGTAATAACTCGCCCCTCCTGCATCAATACAGAGCCCAGGTCAACGCGTGAAGCGTCGCAATACACTGTATACATCCTTGAACTGGAAGGCAACACTAACACCAAAATGGAGCCCCTTCTGGGTCAATCTAGTCAAAGGTGCTGAATAGATGAGAAGCCCTCCACAAATCGGCAATAATAGCCTGCTAACCCCAAGAAGCTCCTGATCTCGGTCGCTGTGGTAGGACGAAGCCAACTCTGAACTGCCTTGATCTTCTTGGGATCTACCTATATAACCTCGCCTGATACAACATGCCCCAAAAATGCCATAGAATCTAACCAAAACTCACACTTGGAGAACTTAGCATATAGATTCTGTTCCCGCAAGGTCTGAATCACCACTCTCAAATGCTGCTCGTGCTCCTTCTTGCTACGCGAGTAGATCAATATGTCATCAATGAAGACAATGGCAAACGAGTTAGTATACCAGTTCATCAAATCTATAAACTCCGCGGAGGTGTTGATCAAGCCGAAGGACATCACTAGAAACTTATAGTGGCCATATCTATTCCAGAAAGCCGTCTTCAGAAAATCTGAATCACGAATCTTTAACTGATGATATCCTAATCTCAAGTCGATCTTAGAGATACCCTGGCATCCTGCAACTGGTAAAACAAATCATCAATACATGGCAATGGGTACTTGTTCTCAATGGTAACTTTGTTCAACTGGCGGTAATCAATGCACATCCGCATAACCCTATCTTTTTTCTTCACGAACAACACCGGTGCACCCCAAGGCGACACACTTGATCTGACGAACCCCTTTGCTAGCAACTCCTCAAGCAGTTCTTACAACTCCTTTAACTCTTTCGGAGCTATGCGGTATGGTGGAATAGAGATAGTCTGGGTACCTGGAGCCAAATCAATACAGAAATCAATATCATGACTTGGTGGCATGCCTAGTAAATCAGAAGGAAACACACTGAGAACTCCTAGACCACGGGCGCTGAATCAATTGGCAGATTCTCTGCAGCAGTATCCTGAACATAAGCTAGATAAGCCAAACAACCCTTCACCCTTCCATTCCAATCTAGGCAACTTTGGTATCGCCAAGGTAACAGTCTTGGCATGGGAATCAAGGATGGCATGGTATGGAGAAAATCAGTCCATGCCCAAGATGACCTCAAAGTCGATCATATCGAGCAATAGAAGATTTGCTCTAGTCTCATAACCCTAGAAAGTCACGATACAGGACAAGTAAATCCGATCCACAATAACGTAATTGCCCACTGGCGTGGACATATATATAGGAGTACCCAAGGACTCGCGAGTAACACCTAGAAAGTGAGAAAACAGAGATGAAACATATGAATATATAGACCCTGGGTCAAATAGAATCGAAGCATCCCTATCGCAGACAGAAATAATACCTGTGATCATGGCATTTAAGGCTACTGCATCTAGTCTGGATAGAAAAACATAGAACCTAGCTGGAGCACCACCTGACTGGCCTCCACCTCTAGGACAGCTCCTATTCGCTGCCCTTTGCCTCTGGGCGGTCGGACGACTGGTGCGGCAGCTGGTGCTATAATTATAGGCTGATGATCCTGCTGTACTGCCTTGTCCCGAAGCCTAGGGCAGAATCTCCTCACATGACTAAGATCCCCGCACTTGAAATAACCTTTCGGTGCAGAAGATGACTGACCCTGAGTCTGAATCTGGGGACCTGAACTCCCACTGGAGGAACCCTGAATAGCTGGTGGACAGTAGGAGCTCTCTAGAATGGCGTTGAAATAGGGCCGCACTGGAGCACCCCGAGGAGGCGGCGGTGCTGGATATGTGGGCCTGCTAGACTGACCCCTCACAAACTGACCTCTGCCCCCAAACGAAGCACCACTAAACCCTCTAGAATATCGAAACCGCTTGTCCCTCGGCGTCTGCTCTCGGTGCAGCTGACGAATACACTCGATCCTCCGAGCTATCTCCCCAACCTGCTCGTAAGGAGTCCCCATCTCAACCTTTCGGGCCATAGTGACTTGGATACCATAGTGCAAACCCACAACAATTATCCGCACTCTCTCTGCATCGGTAGGGAGTATCATAAGTGCATGGCGAGACAACTCAGAGAATCTTGCCTCATAGTCGGTCACAGACATCTGACCCTGCCGGAGCGACACGAACTGACTTGAAACTCTTCCCTCTGAGAGGGTGGAATATATCTCTCCAGAAAGAGACCTGTGAACTGGTCCCAAGTCAAGGGAGGAGAACCCGCTGGTCTGCTGAGAAGATAGGACTGCCACCATCTACGGGTCCTACCCTCGAGTTGAAAGGTGGTAAAGTCCATCCCATGGGACTCCAATATCCTCATGTTGTGTAGTCTGTCCCTGCAAAGATCAATAAAGCCTCGGGGGTCCGCATGTCGCTCACTTCCAAAGGCAGGAGGATGTAGCCTGGTCCATCTATCCAATAGCTTCTGCGGCTCGACGACCGCGGCTAGTATGGTCTCTAGTATAGCCGCTGCAACTGGCTGAGCTCCGCCACGGGTAGTGCACCCGAGGTATGATATACGGTAGCTGCATGCCCTGGAGCTTGAGCGGTAGGGGTCTGTGTTCCCTCTCTCGCCTAAGATGTGGCTGGGTCTACTGGAAATAAACCACCCTGTGTCATAGAATCCATGAAGCGCATCATACGGCCCATGACCTCCTGGAATCCTGGTGCAGACATGAAATCCACTAGGCCTGGCTCCGCTGCAGCCACCTTGCCCTGCTCCTCAATAACAAGATCCTCCACTAGATCTACTGGTGGTACAACTGGAGCAACTCTAGGACGCCCTCGTCCTCTACCACGAGCTGGAGCCCTCCCTCGGCTTCTGCATCGGCCTCTAGCATTATGGGGAGCAGCTCCTCCACGGTCGGATACATCTGCAGCGCGTTCTCACCATCTGTGAGAGACTAAGAGAAAGATACTTAGCCGACATCAACTGCACAATAGGAGATGAGAAAGAATAGTTTCCTAACACCCTATAGCCCCTCGAAGATAAGTATGGGCATCTTCGTACTGATCCGCAAGACTCTATTAGTCATGCTCATGACTTGTGAGACCTACGTGAACCTAGTGCTCTGATACCATGTTGTCACGACCCAATTTCTCCTATAGGCCGTGATGGCGCTTGTAATGACCCGACCGGTCATTTTTAGCTCTAGCATGTCATTCGGCGGTTTGAGGCCTTGAGTAGCTTCATTTCATGTTTTATGACTTGTGCGGGTGGTCGGAATTGAATCTCGGGAAGTTCGGAGTTGATTTGGAAAGAAAATTCTAAAATCGAAAGCTTTAAGCTGGAAGAATTTACTAAGGTTTGACTTTTGAGTAAACAACCTCGGAATCAGGATTTGAAGGTTCCAGTAGGTTCGTATGATAATTTCGGACTTGGACGTGTGTTCGGGTTGAGTATCGGGTGGTCCGGAAGTATTTCGACGCTTATTGTAGAAAGTTGGTTGGCATTTTTGATAGTTTTAAGAATTTTTTAAGTTTGGTTTGAAGTAGGCTTTGGTGTTATCAATGTCCTTTTGAGATCTGAAGCCTTGGAATAGGTACGTATCGTGATTTATAACTTGTACGCAAAATTTAGTATCGTTCCGGGGTGTTTAAGTATAATTCAGACGCAGTCGAGCGAAGTTTGTATGTTTGCAATTTTTAAGGAAGGTTTCAATCGTCGATCCGTAGTCTTGATGTTATTTGGCGTGATTTAAGGCTTCGACTAGGTTTGTGTCATGTTTTGAGATGTTTTGGTATGTTTGGATGGGGTCCCGGGGGCCTCGGGTTTGATTCAGATTGAAATCGGAGTGAGGATTTGGCCTTATGCAATTTCTGGTGGCAGTACATCTGGTGTAACCGCACCTTCGAAGTTTTGGCCGCTGGTGCAAAGCAGCAGATGTGGCCAAGAGGGTTACAGAAGCGGTTCTGGGTGAGTTGGGCAGTGGCCGCAGGTGCAGGACTAATTCCGCATCTGTGATGGCGCAGATGTGGCCTCCTAGAGCGCAGAAGCTGAGTGGAGCGTAGAAGCTAGGGAGATTTCTGCACATGTGATGTCACAGGAGTGAGACCTTGTCCGCATGTGCGACGGGGCGATCTCTTATGCTTTTCAAAGAAGCAGATTTGTTGCCGTAGAATTGGCCATTGGCTTCGCAGATGCGAAGATCGCCTGGGCAGAATGTATATGTTAGCCAAATCGAGTTTTGGCTCATTTCACCTCTTTTCTCTCATTGAAGCCGGCCTTGGGGGCAATTTTGGAGTGCCATTTTTGTCATCCTTCATGAGGTAAGTGATTCCTACCGTTGTGAGTTAAATACATAATTTACATGTGGATTTAAACATGAAAAATTATAGTAATTGTGGAATTTTTGAATAAACCTAGAAATTGGTAAATTTGGATTTTTACCACGGTTATGGAAATGGAATTAGGAATAAATTACATATTTGAGTTCGTGGTGTTATGGGTAATGATTATCTTCGAAAATTTTTGGAATCCGGGCATGTGGGCCCGATGGTTGACTTTATTGACTTTTCAAGCGGAGTTGGGAATTGTTATAAATTGATTAATTATGGGTAATAGAGTATATATTTATGGAGTTGCACATTGTTTGAGTAGTTTTGGAGAGACATGCTTCGGTTTGAGGTGTTTGAGTGGCGTTGGAGCTGGTTATGGAACTTCGGAGCAAGATAAATCTCCTGTCTAACTTTGTGAGGGGAAAACTATCCCTAGGTTATGTATTTGTTATGTGCTACTTGTTACGGGGGTCCACGTACGCACAAGGCGACGAGAGTCCATACGTAGCTAGATTCATGTTATGCTCGAGTAGACTTAGGTTTCCACCATGCTATAGCTGTGCTATTTGAGTTGTCCTTTGCCTACTAAATTCATTTATTTTACGTTACAACTTAAGACTAGACCTGCGTAGAGTGATAGACTTGCTATTGTAGAGAACTGACGAGCTTCATGATTAGCCGCAGAATAATTGTACTCCTCTTACGAATTTCTCCTGCGTTACACGTTTTCATCAAAAGGTTTTCCTTAAAATTTATAACTCACACGTCTATTCGTGATTTGGGTCAATGACCTGTTAAAGCTTCTTATTCTAATGGGATCAGGCCGTTTGCCTTGGCAGGATTATGTACCACACTCTCATAGGAGCGGGCCGTTCGCCTCGACAGTATAATAGATGCATCCATGGTTCTTGTTGTTCGACCCTTGGCAGTGCACACAGTATGATGGGATCGAGCCGTACGCCTTGGCATTTCTCTGAAATACTCTTATGAAATCGTGTGTAACATTTGACAAGAAGCCACTGTATCTGTGAGTGTTCCTGATTTGAACTGTGACGACCTATTTGGTGAGGTCCATTGTATATATACTCCGATTGAGGAGGTAACCACTAGCCGAGAGCTTGTGTTTATTATTGAGAGGAGGATTGCACCATGTATTTATACTTGTTATTTTGTTTATTTAATCTGCCTCACATCTGTTTACTTCCCACTGTATTTGATTTATTGGACTACTAGTAGGTGTCGATATCGACCCTTCGTCACTACTTCTCCGGGGTTAGGCTAGATACTTACTGGATAGCATTGATTTACCTACTCATGCTGCACTTGCTAAACTTATTGTGCAGGTACATATATGTCTGGTGGTCTTTTGGGTGCAACAGCGCGGTTGTTGGGGGGACTTTACCGTGAGCTGCATTCTATGTTACGATCCGCAGCATACAGAGTCTCTATCAGAATTATTTATATTCTCCTGTTTAACTTGTATTCCAAACATATGTTGTATTTTTTTTTATATTTCCTATTTGATGCTCATGCGTATTTTTTTTTTATATTTCCTATTTGATGCTCATGCACTTGCGACATCGGGTTTTGGGGGCTTCTACTGTATGTTCGGTATCGTAGTTCACGTAATTATTATCATTTTACCCTGTAAATCCTATTTCATACTATTTAATTAATAGAAATTATGATTTTAAAGTAATAAAATGAGTAATTAAGTTGATCAATCACCGCTGGCTTGCCTGACGGCGGTGTTAGTCGCCATCACAAGTTTTAATGGATTTTAGGTCGTGACAGCGCCCAACATCGTCGCTAGGCAAGCCAATGTGGAACTAGCCATGTATTTATTCTTTTTAGTAATTTCAAAGTGGTTGATTTTTATTATTAATTAAATTAGAAGTGGAAAATAATAGTAAAGAAAAGCGTGAACCAATGAAAGAGTATGATACGGTGAAATAAATACCCAAAATCAGAAAGTTTCTACTAGCATGTTCCCAAGATCCGGTGTCACAAGTGTATGAGCAACTAGTAGAATATACAAAACACCTATGCTACTGTCCGAAATAAGATAGACAGAAAGTAAATACAAACGAGAGACGGTGGGCGCTGCAGAACGGACTCAGAAAGTAGCTCTCCACTAGGCCTCGGGGTAACGGGGATGTGTGCCTGAATGACAGCCAGATGCACCTACCTCTGATCCTGCATAATTAGTATAGAAGTGTAGCGTGAGTACATAAATAACATATACCAGTAAGTATCCAATCTAACCTCTAAAGAAGTAGTGACGAGGAGTCGACATCGACACTTACTATGGGCCAATAAACAAAATACGAAATTCTGAACCGCATGGAATACATCAATAATAATAATAATAATAACACACTAACAAACAGAAATAAGTGATTCTTTAACTAAAAGTCAATTTAAAATCTCCACTAAAACATAATAACTTCAAAAATTATGGGCCATCAAGTAAATTATATTTTTCTTAAGTCATAAGAATGATATCAAGTGTAATCGGACTTCGACCTTTATCACGCACGATTTATGCCGAGGTCGTACGGCTCGATCCAGAATAATGTGTACACTATCGAAGGTCGACCGGCACGAACCATAGATGCATCTATTAATACTACCGAGGCGTTCGGTTGCTCCACCAGAAGAGAGAATACTCTATGAACATCCGATTTAAGAGATATGACAAGACTAATATACAAGGAGACACAGTTTCTATAATGGTCAAGTAACCCGCCAAAACTTAAAGTAAGTGAAATTCAGTCTTTACTAATCCTTTATCAAGTTTCAATATAATTTTAGGCACTTAAATTAACAAGTAGAGTGCAAACAATACAAGTATTTCATGATTTGGGTCCTAAAACTACCCGGTCTCAAGCATGATTTGTAGCTACGCACGGACTCTCGTCACCTCGTGCGTACGTAGCCCCCACAATTAGAAGCAAATAGTAGTTTAAAACACCTATGGGGTAAATTCCCTCTTTCAAGGTTAGGCAAGAGACTTACCTCGTCTCAAAGCTCACTTTCCGGCCCACAAATTCACTCTAAAGCCTCAAGCCGGTGTTGAACAATCCAAAACTAGCCAAATATTATATAAATTAATCAATATAAGCTCAAAAGTTCATAATTTATTCCCTAGAGTAATTACCGAATCCGAATTGGAAGATTCCTAAAATTCACCCTCGGACCCACGTGCCCGGATTCCAGAAATTTTTGAAGATAAATGTTACCCATAATCTTACGAACTCAAATATGTAATTTCTACTCAATTCCATAATCATTTTCGTGGTTTAGTCCCATTTTTTTTTATCAAAACCTAGGTTTTTCAACGATCTCCTAAAATTTCCGTATTTTACATGTTAAAATCTACCCATAATCTATGTATTGAACTTACATTAGGTAGTAATTACTTACCTACAATAGCTAGGTGAAAACCCCTCCCCAAGAAGCTCCAAAACGGGCTAAGGAAACGAAAAATGAACGAAAATGGCCCAAGTCCAGTTTTCAAAACAAGTCTTTGTCCCTGCAGCCCTTCTTCGTGATCGCAAAATTTGCTTCGCGATCGCGAAGCACAAATTATACTGCCTACTATAACCCTAGGCGAACGCGATGCACTGATCTTCAGACCTACGCGATCGCGAACTACATCACGTGTTCGCAATGAACAAAGTGCGCGTGAAACCCAGCCATGCCTTTCCTATACGCGAATGTGACCCGAGCCACGCGTTCGCGATGTATTAACTGCTCCAGCTACACGATTGCCGTCCTGTCGATCGCGTAGAACAAATTCCCATCAGTGACCTTCAAACCTTCGCGATCACGGACCTATTCATGCATCTCATAGTAGGAAACGTGAACACTCACACCAGCAGGTTTCAGCAGTCATTCCAAGTCCCATTTCACTTCGTTAACCATCCGAAATCCACCCGAAGCCCCCGGGACCCCAACCAAGTATATCAACAAGTCCTAAAATACGATACGAACTTAGTCGAGCCTTCAAATCACATCAAACAATGCTAAAACCATGAATCGCGCATCGATTCAAGCCTAATGAATTTTTGAACTTCTAACTTCTACTTTCGATGCTGAAACTTTTCAAATCACGTCCAGTTGACATTAAATTTTGCACACAAGTCACAAATGATACAACATGCCTACTGCAACTCCCGGAACTCCAATCCGAGCTGGGTAACCACAAAGTCAACTCTCGGTCAAACTTTTAAATTTCCAACTTTCGCCATTTCAAGCCTAATTCAACTACGGGCCTCCAAATCACTATCTGGACACACTCCTAAGTCCAAGTCATTCACAACCTTTTCAACTTAAGCTTCCGACCCTGAGACTAAGGGTCTCAACTCCTTCCGAAACACCCCTGAAACCGAACAACTGCCCCGGCAAGTCACATAGCAACTAATAGGCATAAAATGAGCAGTAAATGAGGAACGGGGCTACAACTCTCGAAATGACTAGCCGGGTCGTTACAATAACAGTAGAGCAATTTGAGGGTTCGTTACAGGCCCACGAAGATAAAATCAAAAGGAGACAAGAAGTGCCACTGGAGCAACTTCTTAAAACTCAGGCATCCTTTAAGGATTATGGAGGTGAAAAAGGCTATCGAGAGAATGGATGAGGCCGTGGCTGTCATGGAAAAGGAAGACGTAATGATAACAACTTCAACAATGAATTCAAAATCCACCAAACATTCAGAAGCCGTGGTCATGGAAAAAGAGGAGGAAGAAGACGTGGCTACTATCAAGAAATTAATGGATAAAGGTATGGAAAATCAAATATTGAGTGTTATAATTGTCATAAATTTGTCCATTACTCTTGGGAATATCGTAGCAATGTTGAAGAGAAAGCTAACAATGTTGACGACAAGAAAGAAGAAGATGAGCCAACATTGTTACTGGCACTTAAAGAAGAAAACATAGATGATTATAGCTCGTGGTATTTGGATAATGGAGAAAGCAATAATATGTGTGGATGCAAAGACAAGTTTGTGGAGATATATAAAACTGTGAAAGGTAATGTGTCCTTTGGAGATACCTTAAAGATTAAAATCGAAGGGATATGTACGATTTTGATCTCCTGTAAAATAGTAGCCACAAGTTAATTCAAGATATTTACTATGTGCCAAAATTAAAGGGATACGATATCCATATGAAAAATTTGCATCTTTGGCTTAGAGATTCAAGTGGAATTCTAATTGCTAAAGTGCATATGATAAAGAATATATTATTTTCTCTGAATATTAGGATAATTGATGCAAACTATTTGAAGGCTAATGTGAAAGATGAATCATGATGTCGGCACATGCGATTTGAACACTTGAATTTTGAAGCGCTCAAATCAATGGGAGAAAAGAATATGGTGCATGGGATACCATCAATCAACCTTCCCAATCAATTGTGCGAAGCTTGTCTACTTGGAAAACATGCAAGGAGAAGCTTTCCGAAGGAGTCCATGTCAAGAGCAACCAAGCCACTCCAACTTGTTCACACTGATGTGTGTGGGCCAATCAATCCACCTTCCTTTGGTAAAAGCAAATACTTTCTGCTCTTCATTGACGACTTTAGTAGAAAGATTTGGGTTTATTTCTTGAATCAAAATCTGAAACTTTTGTTGCTTTTAAAAATTTCAAAGTACTTGTGGAAAAAGAAAGTGGTTATGAAATAAAAGCTTTAAGGTCCTATAGAGGAGGCGAATTCACTTCAAAAGAATTTAATGACTTTTGTCAGTCTCATGGAATTCGTCGCCCTCTAACGGTACCTTATTCACCCCAACAAAATAGAGTTGCAGAGAGAAAGAATAAAACGATTCTTAGTATGGCAAGATGTATGTTGAAAGCTAAGAGTATGCCCAAGGAATTATGGGCCGAAGCTGCTTCTTGACTAGTTTATTTGAACAATAGGTCTCCAACAAGAAATGTTAGAGATCAAACCCCTCAAGAAGTATAGATTGGGAGAAAGCTAAGTGTCAAGCACTTGAGAATCTTTGGAAGCATAGCCTATGCTCATGTACCAGAGCAAGGGAGAGCAACTCCTGATGATCAAGTGTCAAGCATGTGTTTGTTGGCTATGATACGAGTTCAAAAGGCTACAAGTTATACAACCCAAGCAGCAGCAAGGTGGTGGTGGGTCGTGATGTTGAATTTGATGAAGAATTGGCATGGAATTGGGAAGCTCAGGAAGAAACTTCATATTATTTTCTTCCATACTTTGGTGATGAAGAAGAACCAGAGACCGTGGAACCGGTACAAGATGCAACTCCACCTCCATCACCAAGCAATGTTGCATCTCCCTCTTCTCAAGAAAGTTCAAACGAACAATCGCAAAGGACAAAGAGTATTCAAGAACTCTATATGCCACAAAGAAGTTACTAAGTTTGATTTTTTATATTGTCTCTTTGCTGTTAGTGAACTAATGAACTTTGATGAATCTGTTACAGATAAAAGGTGGAGACAAGCCATGAAGGAGGAGATCGAGTCAATAGAGAAGAACAACAGTTGGGAGTTAACAACTCTTCCCAAGGGTCATCGAGCAATTGGAGTAAAATGGGTATACAAAACAAAGAAGAATGCTGATGGAGATGTGGAGAGATACAAGGCATGACTTATGGCGGCTAAAGGCTACAAGCAAAGGCAAGGCATTGACTATGAAGAAGTCTATGCACCTATTGTTCGCATGGAGACAATACGTTTGTTGATCTCTTTGACGGTGCAAATAAAGTGGAAGATCCGTCAACTAGACGTCAAGTCAGCCTTCTTGAATGGATATCTTCAAGAAGAAGTCTATGTTGAACAACCATTGGGTTTCATGGTCAAAAACCATAAAGATAAAGTGTTGAGGTTGAAGAAAGCTTTATATGGATTGAAGCAAGTCCCACGGGCATGTGATAGTTGCATCGATAAGTATTTTCAAGACAATGAGTTTACTCGTTGTCTGCATGAATATGCTCTTTACCTTAAAATCCATATTAATGGAGATATCATTCTTGTTTTTCTTTATGTTGATGATCTTATTTTCACAGGTAAGAACCCGAGTTTGTTTAAAGCTTTTAAAAAAGATATGTCCCGTGAGTTCGAGATGACGGATATAGGGCTCATGTCATACTACTTGGGCCTAAAATTGAAGCAGATGGAGGATGGGATTTTCATCTCTCAAGAAAGCTATACGAAGGAGATCTTGATATAGAACATGCTCGATTGCAACCCCGTGAACACACCGATGGAGAGTGGGACAAAAATGTCCAAGTTTGATGAAGGAGAAAAAGTGGATCCCATATTTTTCAAAAGTCTTGTGGGAAGTTTGAGGTACTTGACTTGTACCAGAATAGATATACTCTTTGCGGTTGGAGTAGTAAGCCGCTTCATGGAAGCTCCTACCTCCACTCATTTGAAAGTTGCTAGAAGAATTCTTCGTAACTAAAAGGTATGATTGACTTTGGGTTATTTTATTCTTCTTCTAGTGATTTTAACCTTGTGGAATTTTGTGATAGTGATTATGCGGGAGATATTAATGATAGAAGAATCACAACTGGTTTTGTATTTTTCTTGGGTGATATTTTTATTTCTTGGAGTTCAAAGAAACAATCAATTGTTACTCTCTCGACTTGTGAAGCTGAATATGTAGCAGCAACATCATGTACATGTCATGCTATTTGGCTGAGAAGATTATTGAAGGAGCTCAATTTGCCACAAATTGACGCTATGGAGATTTGTATTGACAACAAATCCGCTCAGGCACTCGCGAAGAATCTGTTGTATCATGATCGAAGCAAGCATATAGATAAAAGGTATCATTTTATCAGAGAATGCATTGCCAAGAAGGAAGTCGAGCTTAAATATGTGAAGTCTCATAATCAAGCTGCAGATATCTTTACAAAGCCTCTCAAGTTTGAAGATTTTCAGAGATTAAGATCAAGACTTGGAATAAAGAAGAAAATCAAAATTAAGGGGGAGAAATGTGGGGCCCAGTCCCCAACTAACAAATAAATAAAAGAAAAAGAAAAATATAGTGATTGGTTGAAAGAGAAGCAATTGTGGGCGCCTGCAGACTTGGTAACAAGATTTGCAATTTGCAATTGCAAATTGCAATGAACAAACCAATTTAATTGGTTGTAAGGGATGACAACTTTTGCTATAAATAGAAGTCTCAGTTCTTCATTTCAAGTACACCAAAACGAGAGCAGCAGAAAGCAACGAGAGTAATTCACAGATAGTAATCTGTGAGATAAATAGAGAGTGAGAGTAATATCGTAGTGAAGTGATTAAAATAAAAAGTGTTATTTCTTTTGAAGTTGTAGTAGTCTCTTGACACTATCAAGTTGTAATATTATTGTGATATTATACTGCTCCGCTCGAATATTATATTTTACCCCGTTAAAAGATTTGGTGTCATTGTTACTCTCTTGTGTTATTGTTATTTACCGTGGATATTATTCCATGGCGGGATATTATTTTTCCCATCAAATCCGAGTTAAACTGAGAAAAAAAACCCAACTATGATTTGATTTGGGTTGGTGTTGGAAAAAAAAAATTCGACTATAATTGGTTTGATTTGGTTTTAATAAAAAAAAAAAAATCAAACCGCAACCAAACCAACCCGGCATTACATGTATAAAATTTTTAAATATATTTAATACATAAATATTAAAGTATAATTTATAAATATTTTTAAAATATTTTCACAGTTTTATTTTGAAGTATTATCTCAAGTTTGAACTTATAATTTTTGAATGCTCCAATAATTTTTATACTTCATAAATATTAGTAACTCAAATAAAGTCCAAACTAAAATCAAATTAATATTAATGCTAACAAAAGACATCCAATTCAATTGTACTAGGAATGACCATAGTGTTGGATATCTAATTTTTAGTTTTTTCATGATTTAGATAAAATGCGTAATTTTTTGTGTGTGTTTAGTCATGAAAATAATAGTACTTATTAGTCGTACTCATTTTAGCAACTATATAATTTTAGATTATATCCATTTTTATTATGGCTTATTTATAATATTTTTTGACCATTGCTGACATGATAGTGGCCGGTTTTACTGGCCAATTAAAAGGCTGGTTGGACAATTATTCGACGGATGAACATCAACCGAAATAATGAACGCGGTAAAAATAGAAGAAGGATAGAATGTTCATCATTGTGTCTATTCTTTAGTTCTTAATATTGTATAACATTTCTCTAGAAGATGGTCAAACAATAGTGAGACCTTAAGGACTATGCTCCGAAATCTTAGATGTAATATTTTATAATATTTTATGCGATTTTATTGTCTTTATTATTGAATATTTAAGTACGATGTCATGAATCATCTCATATTTTATGTTATTTCTTGAAAAACACCTTATATAGTTTTGACTTACTTGGATTAAAGAAATATTTGGAGACACAAATTTTATTTTTTCTGCTATGAAAACTTTATGAAAAAAACTCGAAAAAATCCAAAAACTCGAGAAAATTTGAGATTTAAAAACCTGACTTTTATTGTTTTGGTTTGGTCCTTAGATTTAATAATCCGACATAATATATTTGGTTTAGTAATTGAAAAACTCGAACCAACCCGACCTATGTACAACCCAAATGGTAAGCCAGCCAAATGTACCTTGATTTTATTCCAGACTTTTAGCTTCAACATTCATTTGCAGCACCTTATGTTTAACACTACATTCAGGAAGGATAAATGATTTTGACTAATCAAAATTTTACTTTCCCTTATTACATTCATACCTTTTGGACAGCAAAGGACAAACAAGCTACACATCATCCATTCTTTGCCATTGCTTCTTCTGCTGCTTCAGTTTCAAACCCATTGTCTGTTATATGCTTTTTTCTCCCCATAAATCTTACACATGCATTCTTTGCCACATAAAACATTTCATGAATCCTAAATTATTTAGCAATGTTGATTGCAATTAAGCATTTCATTTTCTTCTAATACATTAATTTGAATGTAAATTAAAATAAGCAAGAGTTAATTTTTTTTTTTTTAAAAAGATTTAGAAGTTGTTTTTGGTTGCTTAACTCTAAGCAGGAGATACGAAAGTCACACTAACCGAAAAATGGCTCATTTTGTCTCAAGCTGAATATTTTTGAGAAAATGATAATTAAAGCCCCTTTTAAAGATTTAATGACTAAAATATTTTCCGTTGTGAAAAAAGTTAAACATGACCCTTTTGAAAATTTAAGACCGGCTGCCCCTTCCTTTTTATGCCTAGGCTTCACCAAAGGTCCTTCTCCTTTTTTTTTTAAATGATATTTTTTCATGTTTTTCTTGTCTTTTCTATTTTTTTATTTTTCGTATTTTGTTGTTATTTTTTTCATTTTGTTTTTCTTTCTAATAAATTATGCACTCTTATTCTTTCTTTTTTTTATGTAGTTATTTACTCTCTTTATTTTTTTAATTTTTCTAGTAGTAACCCTCTCACTCTTTTTTACTTTATTATTATCTTATTTTTTATTTTTCGGTGATTTTTTCTATATTTTATTATTTTATTCTTTCCACTAATATCTATCCGTCCAAAATAATTTTTCAATATTTCTATTTTTATTATTATTTTTCATCTTAATCTTTTCTGTAAAATTCTTCCGCCAAAAACTATTATCGCTTTCTTTCACTTTTGTTTTTATTTATTTTAAATAAATAATCGAATCTTAAAACTTGTAGTGAGATACTTTCTACAAAATCAGCAATTGATTATGATTACCGAAAAGTACTGTGTTACTATTTTTGATTCTTTGAATTTTTTATTTAATATTTGTAAATAAATTAATATTTATTTAAGAAATTTTAGATTTTATTTTTTAAAAGTAAAATACGTTCGTTCAAAATATTTTTAACTTTTTCTCCTTATAATTATTATTTTTTATCTTAGTATTTAAAATTTTTTTTCAGTAAAATTTATCCATTAACATTTTGATCACTTTATTCCACATTTATTTTTATCTTTGTTCTTTCTAGATAAATAACCTAGTCTAAAATTACTATTGGAATAATTTCTATACAATTATTACTCGATTATAGTTATCGATAGTTACATTGTCACTTTTTTTAATTTTTAATTTTATATTTGTGGATGACATTTTATACAATATTTAAAATAAAAAAATTAATCACTTTTTAAAACTTTTTTTTGTTCTTTCCATTAAATCGGTGAATCCTAAATTTGATATACTTTGCTAATTATGGTATACCAATGTACAGTATAATAAGAGTATTTAGAGTATCATGATTCAATGGTATATCAATATTGTAGTATACCAAGAATATTAAGTATACACCATTTAACATACTCTAACAAAGTATATCATGATTTAACAATAATCATGCTAATGTACAGTATACCAAAGAATATTGAGAATATCATAATTTAACACAAAATATGGCACACCAATATGTAGTATACCAAAAATATTTGGCATACTATTTAATATACTCAAACAAAGTATATCATGATTCAACATTAATCATGGTATACCAATGTGTAATATACCAAGAATATCATTTAACATACTCAAACAAAATATACCACGATTCAATAGTAATTATGGTATACCAGAAAGTAGTATACCAAGAATACTGGGAATACCATGATTATTGAATTATGGTAACCAATATATAGTATACCAAGAATATGGAGAATACTATTTAGTATAATCAAATAAAGTATATCATGATTCAACAATAATTATACTATACTACACATTACATAAGAATATTTGAATACCACTTAATATACACAAATAAAGTATACCACAATTTAACACTAATCACTGTCTACCAATGTGTAGTATACCAATAATATGAGAATACTATGATTCAAGTAATCATAGTATACCAATGTCACGACCCAAAATCCACGATAGGTCGTGATGGCGATCAACGTCACTGTTAGGCAAGCCAATGGTGACTACCAACTTAATTATTTATTTTTATAATTTTGAAATCATGTTTATTAAATAAAGAAATTTGCGCATTTAAAATCATGGATACATACACAATTAGTAAGATATAAGGATGAAAGGTGACAATGTTGTGCAATCGCGTAAAATCAACTAAAATATACCAAAATCCGGTGTCACAAGTGCATGAGTATCTGCTAAAGAGTGCAATAATAATACAACTTCTGTCTGGATTATAAAATAGATAGGATAAGGTAAATAAATCAGATGGAGACTTTGAGAGCTGCGGTGTGTAGCATAGAGAGCAGCTCACCATAAAGCCCCCTCAGTAGTTGCTTCTACGCCCCAGGATGGCCACCAAATGATCCTGTCAGATCCTGCACGTTCAGTGCAGAAGTGTAGCTTAGGTACGTAAATCAACGCGTACCCAGTACGTATCTAGCCTAACCCCGGAGATGTAGTGACGATGGGTCGACATTGACACTTACTAGTGTTCCAACAAATAAAATGTAGGAATCATAAGTAGGCATGAAATGCAACAGGAACAATAGAATAAGAAACAATAGATAACGAAATCCATTAACAAATATTATCAATTTAAATATCCCCAAGTGCCACATGGTATCTCAACAAATAAGAACCATCAATTAGATATCCGATCTCAGGTAATAAAGAAAATATTACGTAATTTCCAAGTTTAATTAAGAGGGTAATCTCGTGAATATTCATACTCCTATCGATTTTATGCACGAATTATATTGAGGTCGTTCGACCCGATCCAAAGTCGTGTACATACATTGCCGAGGTCGTACGGCCCGATCCATGGATGCATCTCATATAGACATATACCGCCGAGGCGTTCGGCCCGATCCCTCGGAAGAGAATAAACATATCGACTTACGACTCGCATGTTTACTATACAAGGGTAAGAGACGTAACGTAAACATGATATTTACTATCAATTGATTATCCTGCCAAATAACTTAAGGAATTGAGATTCGATCTAACACGATCTCTTTAGCTTTCGCTTATAGTCTTCAAGTAATTAAACTAATAATTATATTCAAGTAATACAATTTATTGCATGGTAAAGTCCTAGATCTACCCTTATATAAACATGAATCTAGCTACGTATGGACTCTCGTCATCTCGTGCATATGTAGCCCCCCCAACAAGTAGTACATATCATATACATCACCGAGGGGGTAGTTTCCCCCTCACAAGGTTTAACAGGAGACTTACCTCACTCCGAAGTTCCACAACCGGCTCCAACGCCCCTCTAACACCTCAACCAATGCCCATCGATCCGAAGCTAGTCAAACAATGTGCAAATCAATCAAAATATACTCCAATGCTTATAATTTAACAATTTATAACAATCCCCAGCTCCGCCGAAAAGTCAACAAGGTCAACCCTCGGGACCACGTGCCTAGATTCCGAAATTGTTTGAAGATAAACATTACCCATAACACCACGAACTCACATATATAAATTATTCCCAATTCCGTGACCGATTTCGTGGTCAAACTCAAAAAATACCAATTCTAGGCCTTTTACCAAAAATCCCACATTTTTACTTAAATTCTTGAATTTACAGGCCTAAATTTGTGTTTTAACTTACAACACGTAGAAATTACTTACCTCATGATTGATGATGAAAATGACGCTCCAAAATTGCTCCAAAGTCGGCTCCCATGGATGAAATGAAGTAAAAATGACCCAAACTCCCGATTTAACATAACACTACCCAGCCCGACTTTCTTCGCGAACACAGAAAGTCCCTCGCGTTCGTGAAACGCTATCAACTTCTTCTCCCCAAATTCCTATACGCGAACGCGAAATAGGGGCCACAAGCGCTAAGCATTACTAGCTTGCCCATCACGAATGCGGCTTCACATTCGCGAACGCGAAGACCAAATCCCACCAGGCTCTTCATCGCGAACGCGATCGTGGGAACGCGAACACGAAGCCTTGTCGTCCAGACCTTTGCGAACACGAGACTTAGTCGTGAACGCGAAGCACAAAATCCCAGCAGTCCAAATCCTTCTTCGTGAATGCGTGAGGTCCTTCATGTTCGTGAAGAAAAAAACCAGACACCAGCAACCAGTATCACCAAAACACCCAAACATGGTCTGAAACCACCCCGAATCACACTTGAGGCCCCCTGGACACCGTCAAATCACACCAAAAAAGTCCCAATACCTTATCCAAACTTATCCAAAGGCTCGAAACTCCACAAATAACATCAAAATCATGAACCGACAATCAAAATCTTTCTTTCAAATTTCAAGCATTCAAACTTCGACGAACGCGTCCGAATCATATTTAAACATTCTGGAATGACGCCAAACTTTAACAAGCCACAAATCACGATACGAACCTATTCCAAGGCTCGAAATCCCAAACGGATATCAATAACATCAAAGTCCACTTTAAACCAAACTTGGGAATATCTTAAACCTTCAAAACGCCAACTTTCCACAATTAGCATCGAAATGCTCCCGAACCACCCGATACTCAACTCGAATATACGCCCAAGTCTGAAATTATTATACAAACCTATTGGAACCTTCAAATCCCGATTTCGAGGTCATTTACTCAAAATTCAAATCTTGGTCAACCTTTCCAACTCAAAGCTTCCGAATTGAGAATTTTCCTTCCAAATCAACTCCAAACTTATCGAAATTTAATTCCGACCACACGTACAAGTCATAAAACATGAAGAGAAGCTACGCAATGCCTCAAACCGCCAAATGATGCGCTAGAGATCAAAACGGCTGGGCAGGCCATTACATTCTCCCAGACTTAAACATATGTTCATCTTCAAACGTGCCAAGAACCGCTCTAGAATTGCCCAAACCACTGTTTAACATCTCGTGCACCTACCCGTGCCACCAATACCCATGTGAGCACATTAGCTCGAGCCAGACTGAAGATCATTCCTGCTACCTTAGCCCACAAGACTTAGAATCAAATTTCAACATTCGAAATTCTCTACGAGACCTGATTATAACATACGAACACCGTATCAATCTCAACCCGTTGTACCAAATATGATCATGCACCCATGCTGAAACCACATATTGCACCGCATAATTCGTATGCCCATAATAACATCCACAAACTGTAGAAGCTACAAATTTGTTAACCCGATTCCCGTAGTATATCTCATATGCGCATAAGCCCTGATCCAATCCTCGCGATACTGCAATAATGAAAATGACACGTAGAAGCTCATAACCACCTGCCACATCAATATGTCATGGAGCCTCATAGCTTGACAAGGACAATTACCTCATTCTGAACTAAATAGTGATATTTTCTCTTTTATATACCTTACATAAATCCGATTACATTGATTTCAGGCGCCAACAAGCTACAACTCAAATATGACCCATAAGGAAGAACGAACTCTGGAAAAGAACTACCCAGCCCGCGCACTACAAAAGAAATTGGAATTAGCTACGGACATTATCGCTAATCTGTCGTTAAGTCGCCCGTAGTGGCGTAACGAATAAAATGGCCGAACAGATGCTATGAACCTATCTTAGAGATGAGAAAAGGCACACAAAATAAGTATAAGGAATACTCAACATCTCACTGTTGCGGCGAGCAACTCGATCCACACATGATACCGTTGTAGCGTGCAACCTGATCCAAACATGATACTCGTGGCGTTGTGCCACCCCATCCACACATAACAATCAATAGGGAAGTACCCATCAAGCCATAATGCTCAAACCCACAAAATGCCCGAATATCGACCAGAAGTATGCCAAGTGCATAAATACAACCCTAGGGAGACGGATAGTGCCATGCGCTACAAAATGCGAGCACGACTAAGATTCAATAAACAACCTGCATCTCTAGAACCATCTCGCTCATATAACACAACAAGCTACATAGGACCACAACACACATATGAATGATCAAGTCGTCTGTTACGACCCAAAACCCAACCTGTCGTGATGACGCTTATCATGGTAATAGGCAAGCCGACTACTCAGACATTTCCAACACTGTTAATCTATGAAATATACTAAAACAGTTTAAATAAATAAAAATCTCATAAAACAGGATAGAATATCATAACTCAATACATAAGTTTTTTCCCAAAACTGGGATGTCACTGAGTACATGAGCATCTACATAATGACATAGTCTGGTACACTGTCTAGAAAGTAGAACTGAATGAATAACTGAAAGAAAAGGAAGGAGAGTCAAGGTTTGCAGACGCCAAGCAGCTACCTCGATGATCTCCGAATGTCTGAGCTCTGTGAATCAGCACCCGCCGTGACTGGAAACACATGGATCTGCACACGAGGTGTAGGGTGTAGCGCGTGTACAACCAACTCAAAAATTAATAAATCTAACCTTTGGACTGAATGCAGTGACAAGTTAAAGTATTACAATCCACATGTCGTATTAACAGTACGAAAATTACGAAAAATAGGACAGTGATATCTCTGTAATTCATAATCTACAAGTAAAGGTACAAGAATTTGGACATGCTTTCAGGTTTTAGCAATAAAACTTTACACAGAACAGAGCAGATCCAGCCCAAATACAAATAAACCACGGTAGATCTAGCCCAAATGTAAATAACTGCTAGCATTGCGCCCACTGTGGATGTGCAGACTCTGAAGGGGCTGATCCAGCCCAAGCGCTATAATAAGCCAAATCATGGCATGAATCAATAAACTCTACTGCGACGTGCAACCCGATCCCATGAGTATCACTCACAATGGACTCTTAGCCTCACTCATTAATCTCTCCAGTCTCTCAGGCTCACAAGAATCATGTTAATCAACCCAAAAAATTGATGATATGATATCAATAAAGGACAATAGAGGCTGAGTCATATTATGCAAATAATAGCTGTGACGGAGTACAAATGACAAATTAGGCAAATAATTCAACATGTAACATGACCTCTGTGGGTCCCAACATACCTACTCGTATATGCAGGATATCTATTATGACTGGTAGCTCAATTGCTTTAACATATGGTGAAAATACGGGTAACAACAAGATTTTTCAACTATACAGTTCCATGGAATTGAACAAGTCACAATTCTTACGGTGCACGCCCACACGCCCATCACCTAGCATGTGCATCACCTCAACAACAATCACATAACACGTAATTCGGGGTTCCATACTGTCAGAACTAAGTTTAGAAGTGTTACTTACCTCAAACTGTGTAATCTCTACTCCGACTAGCCCTTGCCTTGTGAAACGGCCTCCGATTGCCTCGAATCTAGCCACAAATAGTTCAATACAATCAACACGGGCTAAGGGAATCAATTACATAAGAAAATACTAAATTCTTAATCAAAAATCAAAAGGTCAACTCAAATGTCAACCCCCGGGCCCACGTCTCTGAATCCGATAAAAGTCACAAAATCTGAACACCCATTCAACCACGAGTCCACCTCATATCAAAATTACTCAAATCCGATATCAAAATCTCGATCAAATCCCCAAAATCGGCTTAAGAACTTTCCTCCATTTTCCCCCAATTTTCCAACCCAAATCACTGATTAAATGATGAAATAAAAGACATAAACATGGAATTTAACCAAAACTAAGTAAGAATCATTTACCCCAATCACTCCCTTGAAAATCTCTTCAAGAATCGCCTCGAACCGAGCTCCCAAAATCAAATTTGTGATATGAACTCAAACCCTCATTTTGAAATATTTAAGTTCTGCCAGATGACCCTTCGTCGCGATCGCGGAAAATGCTTCGCAATCGCGAAGCACAACCTGCTCAGAAAATTCACCTTATGCGAACGCGACACTACACCCACGAACGCGAACTACTGCCTCCTCATACCTACGAGATCACGATCCTCTTCACGCGATCACGAAGAACAAACGCGTGACTCAGCTCCTACCTCATTTCCTCTTCGCGAACGCAGCTTAGCCCACAGGTACACGATGCACAGCTTCCCTAAGCTACGCGATCGCAGCCCTCTTCACGCGAACGTGTAGAGCAAAGTCCTCTACTGCACATTTAAGCCTACGCAATCGCGTACCTGTCCACGCAGTCGCGTATAAGGAAACCAGATAAGAGACACCAAAAAACTTCAGCTAATCTCCAAGCCCGAAATTGATCCGTTAACCATCTGAAATCCACTCGAGGCCCCCGAGACCTCAACCAAACACACCAAAAAGTCCTAAAACATCATACGAACTCGCTCGAAGCGTCAAATCACATCAAACAAAGCTAAAACCATGAATCGTGCATCGATTCAAGCCTACTGAACCTGTGAACTTTCAAGTTCTATATTCGACACCAAAACCTATCAAATCAAGTCTGATTGACCTCAGATTTTACACACAAGTCACAAATCACTTAACGGACCTATTCCAATTCCCAGAACCCCATTCCGAGCCGGTAATCACAAAGTCAACTCTCGGTCAAACTTCTAAATTTCT
Organism: Nicotiana obtusifolia; assembly: GCA_002018475.1. Lineage (NCBI taxonomy): Eukaryota > Viridiplantae > Streptophyta > Magnoliopsida > Solanales > Solanaceae > Nicotiana > Nicotiana obtusifolia. The sequence goes on from MCJB01031340.1 coordinate 34,775, forward strand.
AAAGCTTCTAGTTTTTCAACTTTCGCCATTTCAAGCCTAATTCAACTACGGACTTCCAAATTACTATCCGGACACGCTCCTAAGTCAAAAATCACCCAATGGAGCTAACAGAACCATCAAAACTCCATTCCGGAGTCATTCACACATAATTCACATTCGGTTAACCTTTTTAACTTAAGCTTTCAACCCTTGAGACTAAGTGTCTCATCACATTTCGAAACATCCCTGGAATCGAACCAACAATCCCAGCAAGTCATTAGCAATTATTAAGCATAAAATGAGCAGTAAATGGGGGAACGGGGCCACAACTCTCAAAACAACCGGCTGAGTCGTTACACCATCTCATAGCCCACGTGGCATAAAAGAGTAACACCTAAAAGAGACTAAGGCATGAACATTATCTACCAAGCCTGAAGACTTATCCATAAGCAATGGTATGCTGTATAAGCATATCTTATCTGGTATAAAATATACGTTCACATAAGGCCTACCCACAGACCTTAAAGCTGATTCCAGTCATCCCAAATTAGGTCAATAACCTTCCAAAGATCCACAATGGCCCTACCCATGAAACATGCGATCAACCGTCCAATCTGAAACAAATTCCCACAGTCCGCGACCAAAGGTACAGAGCACCTGTCAGTCATAATCTCTACCACTGGCGATAATACCAAAATCTCCAAACCTGATTTCAATCTCTAACAATCAAGTGACTAACACGTCACATTTATACGATCTTCCTGTGGGACATACTCCCGCAACCTTCCGCACCAGGTAGAAAATCTGAATATCAATGGCCATCAGCCCTGCTATTTCTATAGTACTAGTCAAGCATCCGCATCTCAATACCCAACACTTCTACCACAAAACAGACCATCCTCAGGCTACAAAAATTTTTCAAGCATACTCTGAACATCTAAAATCCTCCCCCGCTCCTCCGAGCTTGTGACATTCTTATCAACCCAAACCGCCACCTTGATCGTCAACTTCCAATTCCATACTGCTCACTGCACCTATCATGCTGCTATGCGAGAGTACAAAAATCTCGTCATAACTCTTGAACCATCCGTAAAATAAACACTTCGCCGGCTAGAAACCTTTCACTTAACTCACCTCAGAAGAAGAATTGCAACACGCAACCGAATTCCCATAACCGCAAGAAATATAAACCTCAACTCATAGTTTAACCGCCCTAACTCTTCTGGGATCTATTTACACCTAACAAGGCCATCAGAATCAAATACCTCCAAGTCAATCAAATTACGGTGGTTGTCACGTACAACCAAGAATCACCTGTATAGCTTAACACATCGAAGGAACCGATCATTTCCCCAACTATATTGATTCCAACCATTACTAACTGACTAAACTTCTTCCAATTTACTCTCTTTGGAATAATAGTTCTATTCAAACACATAAGGAACCTCACAAACAACACTCATCCCGAGTGACCCAAATCGTGAGACCACATCATCTTAATACCCATTAGCCATGTCATGCCCTCCTCATGCACTCAATAGTATCTCCAACTAATACACCCGTTCTGGAAGACCTCATGCGAATCCAAAGTTGTTTCTCTAACACTGCACCGTAGACCTGATGATAACATAGAAATTCCCAAGTATTCTTCACACCCTACTGTAAAACCCAGTCCTCAGCCACTTAACAAACCCAAAGTCCTTAGACATCGCGCTTTAATTCTTGAACCCCTAGAACTATTGTTGAGAGTACCCACTCTGACCTGGTCCCGATTATATAACCAACCACTGGTGCTCTTCTAGCACATGAACACTTTCAAAGAAACAATCAGATGAATTTATTTCTTTTTACATCACATCCACAATAAGCATAAACTTTGAGTCATCCCAACATCTGCACACGAATCGATACGGTGAAATGTAGCACACATACATAAAAAGTCCTTTCCCCAATAGCCTTGATGTTTTCTCCCCTTGGACATAGCTAATCTACAAATGTACCGATAACCCGATACTGCCAAGGCATACAACCACGTGGCCCAATCATAGATGGTGGGCTCCCCCACTTAGCTTTAAGACACAATTACATAAATTCATAAATAACAATGATTCCTCCTCGATTACCATGATTTCGCACCGTCACTCCGCCAAATTCCTCGCAATCTATTGTTAAACTTTGCATAACATAACTCGAATTATTATCTCCAAAAACACACTCGACCTCCTGACGACTACACCATCTTCTTCAAGCGATTCCAGATCACATCGTAGTACTTACGTAGCCCCCACAACAAGTAGCACATATCAATACATCATCTAGGGGCAGTTTCCCCCTCACAAGGTTAGACAGGAGACTTACCTCGCTCCGAAGTTCCACAACCGGCTCCAACGCCCCTCTAACACCTCAACTAATGCCCATCGATTCGAAGCTAGTCAAACAACGTGCAAATCAATCAAAATATACTCCCATGCGTATAATTAACAGCTTATAACAATCCTTAACTCCGCTCGAAAAGTCAACAATGTCAACCCTGAGGCTCACGTCCCCAGATTTTGAAATGTTTTGAAGATAAACATTACCCATAATACCACGAACTCAAATAAATAAATTATTCCCAATTCCATGACCAATTTCGTGGTCAAACTCCAAAAATGTCAATTATAGGTCTTCTACCAAAAATCCCATATTTTCCACTTAAATTCTTAAATTTACAAGCCTAAATTCGTTTATTTAAGTCACAACGAGTGAAAATCACTTACCTCATGATTGATGATGAAACTGGCGCTCCAAAATCGCTCTAATGTCGACTCCAAGGAAATAAATGGAGTGAAAATGAGCCAAACCCCCGATTTAAAACAACCATGCCCAACCTGACCTTCTTCACGAACGCGGAAAGTCCCTCGCATTCCCGAAACACTACCAGCTTCTGCTCCCCAAATTCCTCTGCGCAAATGCGAGACAGGGCCCGCAAATGTGAAGCTTTACGAGTCTGTCGATCGCGAAGGCAACTTTACATTCGCAAACGCGAGACCAAATCCCCAATATGCTGGCTTCTTCATCGCGAATGCGATCGTGGGAACGCGAACGCGAAGCCTTCCTCCTAACCTTTGTGAAGGCGAGACATAGTCGTGAACGCGAAGCACAAAATACCAGCAGCCCAAATCCTTCTTCAAGAACACGTGAGGCCCTTCACGTTCGCGAAGAACAAAATTAGACACCAGCAACCAGTAGCATCAAAACACCCAAACATGGTCCGAAACCACCCTAAATCACACCCGAGGCCTTGGGACCCCGTCCAATCACACCAACAAGTCCCAATACCTTATCCAAACTTATCCAAAGGCTCGAAAACCTAAGAATAACATCTAAATCATGAATCGACGATTAAAATCTTTTCTTTAACTTTCAAACATTCAATCTTCGATGAACGTGTTCGACTCATATTTAAACATTCCGGAATGACATCAAACTTTACGTGCATGACACAATCACGATACGTACAAATTCCAAGGCTCGAAATACCAAACGGACATCAATAACATCAAATTCCATTTCAAATCAAACTTAGGAATTTCTAAAACCTTCAAAATGCCAACTTTACACAATAAGTGCCGAAATTCTATCGAACCACCTGATACTCAACCCGAACATACGCCCTAGTTCGAAATCATCATACGAACCTATTGGAACCTTCAAATCCCTATTTCGAGGTCATTTACTCAAAAGTCAAACGTTGGTCAACACTTCCAACTTAATGCTTCCAAATTGAGCATTTTACTTCTGAATCAACTCCGAACTTCCCGATATTCAATTCCGACCATATGTACAAGTCATAAAACATGAAGTGAAGCTACTCAAGGCCTCAAACCGTCGAACGACGTGCTAGAAATCAAAACAACCGGTCGGATCGTTACAACCAACTTGTGGTATATCAATAATATTAGGTATATCATTTAATATACTCAAATAAAGTATACCATGATTTAACATTACTCATTGAATACCATGCGTAGTTTAACAAAAATATAAAAATACCATGATTCAACAATAATTATGATATATTAATGTGTAGTATACCAAAAATATGAGAATACCATAATTGAACAGTATACTAATCTCACGACCCGAAACCCACTATAGGTCGTGATGGCGCCCAACGTCACGTTAGGAAAGCCAACAGTGAACTATTAGCTTAATTATTTATTTTATTATTTTTAAAATCGTAAATTTTATTAGATAGAGATATCAACGCATTAAAATTATGGAAACTTACACGTTAAATAGAATAGATAATAAGAGTGTATAAATGCTATGCAAAATCACTAACAACATCTAGGACATCCCAAAACCCGGTGTCACGAGTGCGTGAGTATTCACTAATGAGTACAATAATAATACAACATCTAACTGGAATGTAAATAAGATAGGATAGAATACATAGTACGATGGAGACTCTGTGAGCTGCGATACGTAGCCTGGAATGCAATTCACCATAAAGTCTCCTCAGCAGCTGCGCCTACATACTAAGGTAGCTACCAATTTAACCTGTCAGATCCTGCACATTTAGTGCAGAAGTGTAGCATGAGTAAGTAAATCAATGCGTACCCAGTAAGTATCTCTCCTAACCCCAGAGAAGTAGAGACAAGGGGTCGACATTGACACTTATTAGAGGTCCAATAAAGCAATATAGTAAATCATATGCAGATATGAAGCACACAACAATCATGGGGTAAAGCTACATAATCTCCAAAAACAAATTCTTTTAAAGTATGAATTTCTCCGTCTTGTATTCTACTTCAACAGTTTAGATGTAACAAGTGCCAATATCAAACGGATAAGGAATACCATATAAAATGCTAGGCATCAGTGGAAAGATAATCTCGTGAATATTCGGACTGCCAGCGATATAACGTACGGTTATGCTAATGTCATTTGGCCCGATCCAGAATAATGTGTACATTGCCGAGGGTCGAGCGACACGAACCATAGATGCATCTATTATACTGCCGAGGCATTCGGCCTGCTCCACAAGAAAGGAAGGAAATCATCGAATTATTAGACACGTGGAAACTACATGAGCATAAAGTGAATATAACCTTTACCGTTTCCCAAATAACTTGCCAACAACTTAAGGTGATAAGGATCGACCTAATATATTAAACGAATTTCAATTATAAGTTCAATTAATTAAGCCAGCAGAATAAGTTCAAATAATTCAAATATTGCAAGATAAAGTCCTAAGTCTACGCGGACGTAAAAATGCTTTAGCTACGTAGGGAATCTCGTCACCTCGTGCGTACGTAGCACCCACAACTAGTAGCATATAACAATTATATCACCTAGGGGTAGTTTTCCCCTCACAAGGTTAGATAGGAGACTTACCTCACTCTGAAGTTTCATGACCAGCTCCAATGCCTCTCTAACTCTCAAACCAATGCCCATCGATCCGAAACTAGTTGAACAAGGTGCAAATCAATCAAAATATACTCCAATGTGAATAATTTATTAATTTATAATAATTCTCAACTCCGCTCGAAAAGTGAACAAAATCAACCCTCGGGCCCACGTGCCCGGATTCCGAAATTTTTGAAGATGAACTTTACCTATATCATTACTAACTCAAATATATGATTTATTCCCAATTCTATGTCCAATTTCGTGGTCAAAATCCAAAAATACCAATTTCTAGATTTCTTTCAAAATCCCACAATTTCTTCTAATTTCCATGTTTAAATCCACATATAATCTATGTATTTCACTAACATTATGTGAGAATTACTTACCCTGTATAGATGATGAAAATCTCCCCTTGAAGAACTCCAAAAATCGCCCAAGCCATGTGAGAAGTAGAAGAAATGAACCAAAACCCGCAATAAAACAAGTCTGTCCAACAACTTCCTTCTTCGCGATCGCGAAAAATGCCTCGCCATCGCGAAGGCCAACTGCCACTGCCCCAAAACCTCTTCTTCGCGAAAGCGAACCTTTCCATGCGTTCGTGATATACAACAAATCCACAGCAACGCGATCGCAACCTAAACTTCACGAACGCAAAGGCATAATTTCCCAGCTCAGAACTCCCTCATACGCGACGAGTCCATTTCTGCGATCGCATAGAATAACTTTTCCTCCAGTCCACTTTACTCTTCGCGATCACATCCTCTATTCCGTGATCGCAATGCATACCCAAGTCACCACAGACCAGCAATCAGAAAACCAAGAAAAATGGTCTGAAACCATCCCGAAGCCCCCGGAACCCTGTCCAATCATACCAATGTCACGACCCAATTTCCCTATAGGCCGTGATGGCGCCCAACGTCTCCACCAGGCAAGCCAACGGTGCACTAACCTCGAAGAAGTAGTGACAAAGGGGTCGGCATCGACACTATCTATGGGCTAACAATAAATTGCAGGAATTATAAATGAGCATGGATTATGTAATAATTAATACAACTCAGTAACAAGCAGTAAATAATAATTCTTTCACTAATAATAAATTTCAAGTCAATTCTTGTCATTTAAATCATCATAACCGCTCAAGCCATAAATTAATATCAAGTATAATTAGGCTTCGAGTATTATCACGCACGATTTATGCTGAGGTCGTAAGGCCCGATCCAGAAATATACTGTGTGCACTGCCGAGGGTCGAACTACACGAACCATAGATGCATCTATTAACCTGTCGAGGCGAACGACCCGCTCCCATGAGAGTAGAGGAAATTTACCTCTCTCGCAGAAATACTTGCAACGCGAGTGAACATGGATTTATCAGAGTTATCATAAAATTCTTCAATTCTTCCCAAACATAAGAAATCCAAACTAGAGACTTTAATCTTAAAATCCTTAATTTCAGCTCTATTCAAGACAATTAATATGCATAATCAAGAAAGCAGTGCAAACAAAACATGATGTAAATCTAAGACTACCCGGACATCACATGGAATATAGCTACGCACGGTCTCTCTTCACCTAGTGCGTACGTAGCTCCCCACATAAGTATTTCACAATAAAATACACCTAAGGGGATGAGTTCCCTCTTACAAGGTTAGGCAAGAGACTCACCTCGTTCTCAAGATCACTTCCGATCCACAAATATGCTTTAAATCCTCAATTCGGTTCCAAAAGACCCAAGACTAGTCAAATGTTATATAAATTAATCAATATGTGTTCAAAAGTTCATAATTTAACTATTAAAGTACTTACCCAACCCAAATTGGAAGATTTCAATTATTCACCCCCAGGCCCACGTGCCCGGATTCCGAAATTTTTTGAAGATAAATGTTACCCATAACCTCACAAACTCAAATATATAATTTTCAGTCAAACTCACAACCATTTTCGTGGTTAAATCTCATTTTTATCAAAACCTAGATTTTTCATCTAAACCCATAATTTCCACGATTTTATATGTTAAAATCTACCCATAATCTATGTATTTAACTTACATTGGATAGAAATTACATACCTCCAATACCGAGATGAAAATCCCTCTCTAAGAAGCTCATCGCCCAAGAAGTGAGAGAAATGGGTCAAAAATGGCCTAAGTCCCGTAATAAATGAAACTTTTTGCCTCCAGGACTTTCGCTTCTACGGCTCGATGGTCGCATCCGCGGAAAAAGCCTCAAAGATGCGGCTCCCCCCCTCCCGGTTGGCCTCTTCCGCATGTGCAGACCTCAAGCCCGCTTCTGCGGGTTCACTGTTGCGACTCGTGTGCCACACCTGCGGCTTTGGCCGCTTTTGCGGTTGCTTCCATCTCACCTGCGCGTTCGCAGGTGCGCAACCTCACCTGCATCTGTGATTCCTGGGCTGCATATGCTGGGCTGCTTCTGCGGTTGCTAGCTCGCTTCTGTGAGCTCGCACATGCGGTTGGCCCTCGGCATGTGCGATTGCACTAGAAGCTTGATGCTTCAGCTGTTCTTCCAAGGCCAAACGACTTCCGCGTATCATCGAATGGCATCCGGGGCCCCCGAGGCCCTGTCCAAACATACCAACAAGTTTGTAAATATAAAACGGACTCGTTTTCACCCTCGAAACACGGAAAATGACATTAAAACAAAGAACCGCAACCCAAAACTAATGGGATCAACTTACGAACTTCAAATTCTTCTAACTTACTTGGAACATGCCGATTCATACTTAAACTACTCGGAATGATACCAAATTTTGCATGCGAGTCTTATATCACCATAAGGAATTATTCCCAGGCTCGGATTCAAAAACGGACCTCGATAACACCAAAACCTACTCCAAACCAAATTTAAAGAACTTTTAAACTTTCAATCGCCAACTTTCAACTTTATGCGCTGAAACGCTCCTGGGTCATCCAAAATCCAATCCGAACATACGCGCAAGTCCAAAATCATCATAAGAACCTATTAGGACCGCCAAATCCCGGTTATAGGGTCGTTTACTAGAAATGTTAACCCAAGCCAAACTTAACCCTTTAAAGCAAATATTAAGGAACTAAGTATTCCAATTTCAACCCAAACCTTTCCAAATCCCCAACTAACCATCCCCACAAGTCATAAAATAGTAAAAGCACACACGGGGAGTCTTATTTAGAATAGGGATCGAGGAAGCAAAACGGCCGGTCGGGTCGTTACATTCTCCACCTCTTAGACAAACGTTTGTCCTCCAACGGGTCTAGAATCGTATCTGAAGTGCCGAATAAGTGTGGATATCTGCTCCGCATGTCCTCCTTGGCGTCCCGAGTCGCCTCCTCGACTGGTTGGTCCCTCCAGTTAAATTTTATTGTAGAAATCTTCTTGGACCTCAACTGGCGAACCTGCCTGTCAACAGTAGCAACTGGCTCCTCCTCATAACCCAGGCTCTCATCAGGCTGAAATGTGCTGAAGTCTAATACATGTGACCTGTCGGCATGATACCTCAAGAGCATAGAAACGTGGAAAACCGGGTGACCTCCAGATATATTGGGAGGCAAAGCAAGCTCATAAGCGTCCTCCCCAACTCGTCTGAACACCTCAAACGGTCCTATGAACCTTGGGCTCAGCTTGCCCTTCTTCCCGAACCTTATGATCCCCTTCATCGGTAGACTTTCAAGAGAACCTTCTCGCCCACCATAAATGATAAATCACGTGCTTTCTGATCCGCATAGATCTTCTATTTGGACTGTGCTGTGCGAAGTCACTCCTGAATCAACTTTACCTTTTCCAAGGCATCCTTAACTAAATCAGTACCATATAACTTAGCCTCGCCGGGCTCAAACCATCCGATGGGCGAACGACATCACCGACCATATAATGCTTCAAATGGAGCCATCTCGATGCTGGACTGATAACTGTTATTGTAAGCAAACTCGGCCAACGGCAAGAATCGATCCCATTGCCCTCCGAAGTCAATCACACATGCCCGAAGCATATCTTCAAAAATCTAAACCTCCGCGCTTACTACCCATCGGTCCGGGGATGAAAGGCCGTGTTGAGATCTACCCAGGTCCCCAACTCACTCTGTACTGCCCTCCTAAAATGCGAAGTAAATTGAAGGCCTCTATCTGATATGATGGAAACAGGCACCCCATGAAACCGAACAATCTCCTTAATGTAAATCTGAGCCAACCTCTCTGAAGAATACATGGTCACCACCAGAATGAAATGTGCTGACTTGGTCAACCTGTCAACAATGACCCAAACTGCATCAAACTTCCGCAAGGTCTACGGCAATCCAAGTACGAAATCCATTGTAATGCGCTCCCATTTCCACTCAGGTATAACCATCTACTGGAGTAGGCCACCTGGCCTTTGGTGCTCGTACTTAACCTGTTGGCAATTAAGGCACCTCGCTACCTACTCAACTATGTCCTTCTTCATCCGCGGCCACAATAGTGCTGCCTCAAGTCGCGATACATCTTCGTAGCACCTGGATGAATAAAATACAGAGAACTGTGTGCTTCCTCTAGAATTGTTTCCCTCAATCTATCAACATTAGGGACACATAGACGACCCTAATTCACAGGACACCATCCTCACTGATAGTAACCTCCTTGGCACCACCCTGTCGTACCGTCTCTCTTAGAACCAACAAGTGCAGATCGTCATACTAGCGAGCCTTGATCTGCTCGAATAGTGAAGACTGGGCGACGACGCATGCAAGAACTCGGCTGGGCTCTGAAATATCCAACCTCACAAGTTTGTTAGTTAAGGACTGAATGTCCAAAGCTAGTGGCCTCTCCTCTGCTAAAATGAATGCTAAACTTACCATACTCTCCGCCTTTCTGCTCAAGCCATCCGCAACTACATTAGCCTTGCCCGGATGATAAAGGATGGTAGTATCATAATCTTTAGTAACTCAAGCCACCTACGCTGCCTCAAATTGAGATCACTCTGGTTGAACAAATGCTGCAAGCTGCGATGATCAGTGTAAATCTCACAGGACACCCCATAAAGATAATGCCTCAAGATCTTGAGAGCATGAATAATCGCGACCAACTCTAAATCGTGTACAGGGTAATTCTTCTCATGGGGCTTTAGCTGACATGAAGCATATGCAATAACTCGCCCCTCCTGCATCAATACACAACCCAAACCAATGCGTGAAGCGTCATAATACACAGTATACATCCCTGAACCAGAAGGCAACACTAAAATTGATGTTGAAGTCAACGCGGTCTTGAGCTTCTGAAAGCTCGCCTCACAATCATCGGACCATTGGAACAGAGCGCCCTTCTGGGTCAATCTAGTCAGAGATGCAATAATAGATGAGAAGCCCTCACAAACAGGCGATAATAACTTGATAACCCCAAGAATCTCCTGATCTCAGTCGCCGTGGTAGGACGAGGCCAACTCTGAACTGCCTCGATCTTCTTGGGATCTACCTTAATACCCTTACCTCATACAACATGCCCTAAGAATTCCACAAAATCCAACCAGAACTCACACTTGGAGAACTTAGCATATAGCTTCTATTCCCGCAAGGTCTGAAGCACAACTTTTAAATGTTGCTCGTGCTCCTCCATGCTACGTGAGTAGATCAAATTGTCATCAATGAAGACAATGACAAATGAATCAATATATGGCCTGAACACCTGGTTCATCAAATCCATAAACGCCGCTGGGGCGTTAGTCAAACCGAAGGACATCACTAGAAACTCATAATGGTCATATCTATTCTGGAAGACCGTCTTCGAAATATCTGAATCCTGAATCCTCAACTGACGGTACCCCAATCTCAATTCGATCTTAGGGAACACCCTAGCATCCTGCAACTGGTCGAACAAATCATTAATACGCAGTAATGGGTACTTGTTCTTAATGGTAACTTTGTTCAATGCATATCTGCATAGTCCCATCTTTCTTCTTCATAAATAACACCGATGCACCCCAAGGCGACACACTCCGTCTGACAAACCCCTTTGCTAGGAACTCCTCAAGCTGTTCCATTAATTCCTTCAACTCTTTCGGTGCCATATGGTACAGTGGAATAGAGATAGGCTGGGTACCTGGAACCAAATCAATTCAATATCATAATTTGGTGGCATGCCTAGAAGATCAGAAGGAAACACATCGTAGAACTCCCGGACCATGGGTACTGAATCAACCGCCGGAGACTCTGCAGTAGTATCCCGAACATAAGCTAGATAAGCCAAACACCCCTTCTCGACCATGTGTCGAGCCTTCAAAAAGGAGATAACGCGACTAGATATACTGACAGACGAACCCTTCAAGGCAACTCTTGCATCACCAAGTTAACAGTCTTTGCATGGCAATCAACGATGGCATGATATGGAGACAACTAATCCATGCCCAGGATGACCTCAAAGTCGGTCATATCGAGCAACAGAAGATCCGCCCGGGTCTCATAACCACAGAAAATAATGCAGGATCGATAGATCCGATCCCCAACAACAGAATCGCCCACTGGTGTGGACACATAAACAAAAGTACCCAAGGACTCACGAGTAACACCCAGGAAATGAGTAAACAAAGATGAAACATACGAATATGTAGACCTGGATCAAATAGTATCGAAGCATCCCTACCGCAGACAGAAATAATACTTGTGATCACGGCATCTGAGGTCACTACATCTGGTCTGGCCAGAAAAGCATAGAATCTAGCTGGAGCGCCACCTGACTGGCCTCCACCTGTGTGACCTCCACCTCTAGGACAGCCCCACCCACTTGGCCACCGCCTCTAGGCGGCCGGACGGCTGGTGCGACAGCTTGTGCTGTAATCATAGGCTGATGACCCTGTTGTATTGCCTTGCCCCAAAGTCTGGGACAAAACCTCTTCATGTGGCCAGGATCCCCGCACTCGTAACAATCCCTCGGAACGGTGGACTGCTGACCGGAGTCTGACCTTGATGGCCTGAATAACCACTGAAGGAACCCTGAATAGCTGGTGGCTGGTAGGAACTCTCTGGCATGGCACTAAAATAGGGCCGCACTGGAGCACCCCGAGGAGGCGGCGGTGCTGGATATGTGGGCCTGCTAGACTGACCCCTCACGAATTGACCCCTGCCCCCAGTCGGGGCACCATTGAACTCTCCAGAATATCAAAATCGTTTATCCCTCGTCGCCTGCTCTCGGCTCCGCTGACGAACACCTCGATCCTCCGAGCTATGTCCACAACTAGCTCGTAAGAAGTCCCCATCTCAACCTCTCGGGCCATAGTGGTCTGGCTACCAGAGTGCAAACCTGCAACAAACCTCCGCACTCTCTCTGCATCGGTGAAAGTATCATAAGTGTATGGTGATACAACTCACCGAATCTCGCCTCATAGTCGGTCACCGACATCTGGACTTGCTGGAGCTGCTCGAACTGAAATCGCAACTCTTCCTTCTGAGAGGGTGGAATATATCTGTCCAAGAAAAGGCGTGTGAACCGATCCCAAGTCATGGGAGGAGAACCTGCTGGTCTGCCGAGAAGATAAGACTGCCACCATCTACGGGCCTTGCCCTCTAGCTGAAATGTGGTAAAGTCCACCCCGTGGGACTCCTATATCCTCATGTTGTGCAGTTTGTCCTTGCACCGATCAATATAGTCCTAGGGATCCTCATGTCACTCACCTCCAAAGACAAGAGGATGAAGCCTAGTCCATCTATCCAATAGCTTCTGCGGATCGCCGGCCGTAGCTGGTCTGGGCTCACGTATAGCTACTGCAACTGGCTGAGCTCCGCCCACGGGGAGTGTGCCCGAGGTCTGATATATGACAGCTGCATGCCCTGGAGCCTGAGCGGTAGGGGTCTGTGCTGCCCCTCCCGCCTGAGATGTGGCTGGGTCTGTTGGAAATAAACCAGCCTGAGTCATAGAATCCATGAACCGCAACATACGGCCCATGACCTCCTGGAATCCTGGTGCAGACATGAAATCCACCAGAGCTGGATTTGCTGCAGGCACCTGGCCCTGCTCCTCAATAAGAGGATCCTCTACTGGATCCATTGGTGGCATGACTGGAACAACTCTAGGACGCCCTCATCATCTACCACGAGCTGAAGCCCTCCCTCGGCCTCTAGCAACAGGGGGAGCAACTCCTCCATGATCGGGTACATCTGCCGCGCGCGTTCTCACCATCTGTGAGAGAATAAAAGAATGATACTTAGCACAACATCAACTGCACGGTAAGAGATGAAGAAAAGAATAGTTTCCTAACACCCTATAGCCTTTCGAAGATAAGTACGGATGTCTCCGCACCGATCCACAAGACGTTATTAGGCCTGATCATAACTTGTGAGACCTTCGTGAAACTAGTGCTCTGATACTATGTTGTCACGACCCAATTTCCCTATACACCATGATGGCGCCCAACGTTCCCGCTATGCGAACCAACAGTGCGATAACCACGTGTTTATTCTTTTAACATTTTAGAAATAGTTGAGTTTTAATTATTAAATAAGTAAGAGGTGAGAAATTTAGTAAAATGAAGTGTAAACAAGTATAAGAACAAATGTGGTGAAGTAAATACTCAAAATCATCAAGCGTCTACTAGCGAAATTCCAAGACCTCGTGTCACAAGTGTATGAGCTATTAGTAGAACATACAAAATACTAAGCTACTGTCTGAAATAAAGTAGACAGAAAGCAAACACAAAAGAAAGACTTCGGGTGCTGCCGAACGGGCTCGGAAGGCAGCTCACAGCTCAGTCTCGGAGTATCAAGGGTGTGCGCCGGGGTAACTACCAGATGCACCTGTCTCAGAACCTGCACGGTTAGTGTAAACGTGTAGTGTGAGTACATAAACAACATGTACCCAGTAAGTATCTAGTCTAACCTCGAAGAAGTAGTGACAAAGGGGTCAGCATCGACACTAACTATGGGCTAACAATAAATTGCAGGAATTATAAATAAGCATGGATTATGTAAATAATTAATACAACTCAGTAACAAGCAGTAAATAATAATTCTTTCACTACTAATAAATTCCAAGTCAATTCCTGTCATTTAAATAATCATAACCGCTCAAGCCATAAATTAATATCAAGTATAATTAGGCTCCGAGTATTATCACGCACGATTTATGCTGAGATCGTAAGGCCCGATCCAGAAATATACTGTGTGCACTGCCGAGGGTCGAACAACACGAACCATAGATGCATCTATTAACCTGTCGAGGCGAACGGCCCGCTCCCATGAGAGTAGAGGAAATTTACCTCTCTCGCAGAAATACTTGCGACGCGAGTGAACATGGATTTACCAGAGTTATTATAAAATTCTTCAATTCTTCCCAAACATAAGAAATCCAAACTAGAGACTTTAAATTTTAAAATCCTTAATTTCAGCTCTATTCAAGACAATTAATATGCATAGTCAAGATAACAGTGCAAACAAAACATGATGTAAATCTAAGACTACCCGGACATCATATGGAATATAGCTATGCACGGGCTTTCTTCACCTAGTGCGTACGTAGCTCCCCACATAAGTATTTCGCCCTCTTACAAGGTTAGGCAAGAGATTTACCTCGTTTTGAAGCTCACTTCCGATCCACAAATATGCTATAAATCCTCAACTCGGTGCCAAATGACCCAAAACTAGTCAATTAATCAATATGTGTAATTACCCAACTCAAATTGGAAGATACCAAAAATTACCCCCGACCCTACTTGCCCGGATTCCGAAAATTTTCGAAGATAAATGTTATCCATAACCTCACAAACTCAAATATATTATTTTCACTCAAACTCACAACCATTTTCGTCATTAAATCTCATTTTTATCAAAACCTATGTTTTTCATCTAAACCTATAATTTTCACGATTTTACATGTTAAAATCTACCCATAATCTATGTATTTAACTTACATTGGATAGAAATTATTTATCTCTAATAGCTAGGTGAAACCCTCTCTCTAAGAAGCTCCAAAATGTCCCAAAGAGTGAGAGAATTAGGTCAAAAATGGCCTAAGTCCCGTAATAAATAAACCTTTCTGCCTCCAGGACTTCCGCTTCTGCGGCTCCATGGTCGCATCTACGGAAAAAGCCTCGCAGATGCGGCTCCCCCCCAGTTGGCCTCTTCCGCATCTGCGGATTTCAGGCTCGCTTCTGCTGGTCCGCTGCTGCAACGCGTGTGCCACACCTGCGGCTTTGGCCGCTTCTACAGTAGCTTCCTTCGCACTTGCGCGTTCGCAGGTGCGCAACCTCACCTGCATCGCTGGGCCGCTTCTGCGGCTGCTGGCTTGCTTCTGTGAGCTCGCACCTGAAGCTGGCCCTCGGCATGTGTGATTGCACCAGAAGCTTGATGCTTCAGCTGTTCTTCCAAGGCCAAACGACTTCCGCACATCGTCTTAATGGCATCCGAGGCCACCGAGGCCCCGTCCAAACATACCAACAAGTTTGTAAACATAAAACGAACTCGTTTTCACCCTCGAAACGCGGAAAACGACATTCAAACAAAGAACCGCAACCCAAAACCAATGGGATCAACTTATGAACTTCAAATTCTTCTAACTTACTTCAAACGCGCCGATTCATACTTAAACTATTCGGAATGATACCAAATTTTGCGTGCAAGTCTTATATCACCATAAGGAACTATTCCCAGGCTCGTATTCACAAACGGACCTCGATAACACCAAAACCTTCTCCAAACCAAATTTATAGAACTTTTAAACTTTCAATCGCAAACTTTCAACTTTATGCGCTGAAACACTCCTGGGTCATCCAAAACCCAATCCGAACATACGCCCAAGTACAAAATCATCATATGAACCTATTAGGTCCGCCAAATCTCGGTTCTAGAGTCGTTTACTAGAAATGTTAACCCAAGACAAACTTAACCCTTTAAAGCCAATATTAAGGAACTAAGTATTCCAATTTCAACCCAAACCTTTCCAAATCCCCACCTAACCATCTCCACAATTCATAAAATAGTAAAATCACACACGGGGAGTCTTATTTAGAACGGGGATCGAGGAAGCAAAATGATCGGTCAGGTTGTTACATTCTCCACCTCTTAAACAAACGTTCGTCCTCTAACGAGTCTAGAATCGTACCTGAAGTGCCGAATAAGTGTGGTTATCTGCTGCGCATGTCCTCCTTGGCCTCTGAAGTCGCCTCCTCGACTGGTTGGCCCTTCCACTTAACGTTTGTAGAAATCTACTTGGACCTCAATTGGCAAACCTGCCTGTCAGCAGTGGCAAGTGGCTCCTCCTCATACTAACAACGGCACGACAAAAACCGAATAGTAACAACAACAGCACGACAGAAACCTCGTGCAAACAACCAAACAATCCTCTTAACAATAACACGAATGCCAAAAACATAACAACTCAATAAAATGATATTCCAAAACTTACTCTTTGCCTCAGTAGAAACCACGGCCTTTGCAACTCAACACCAAACTCAACAGCAAGATATTTCAAGGATAGCAAATTTCAATTAAAGAATCTCACAGTTAATTAATGAATACGGAATTAAGAAAGCAAGTAATTCAACTAAAATAATTTTCCAACTCCCAATGGCTCGAATCTAACCAAAATAATTTCATACTATAAATATAACTATAGGAAACTTATTTAAATAATGAAATTATGATTTTAGCAAAGAATTGAAGAATCGCTCCAAAAAGTCACCCCGGGCCCGCGCCTCGGAACCCGACCAAAATTATAAAATTCGAACTCCCATTTTTTATCGAGTCCAACCATACAAGAATTATCTAAATCCGACCTCATTTTGCCTTTCAAAACCCAAACATTTAGCCTAAGAACTTCTACACCTTTTCCCCAATTTTTCCAACTCAAATCCCTAATTACATGATAAAATCAATGATAGATTAGTAGAATTTAATCAAAATCGAGTTAAGAACTCATACTCCAACAATCCCTCGAAATATCACCTCAAACCGAGCTCTCTAAGCCCAAATTGTGAAATATGAAATAAACTCTCGATTTCAAACTTATGTTCTGCTGCCAGTTATTCCTTCTTCGTGAATGCGGAAAATGCCTTGCGTTCGCGGAGCACAAAAATGTTGCTGCCCAAAAAAACACTCCGCGATCGCAGAAAGCCTCATACGAACACGTAACATTGCCTCATCAAGCTACGCGATCGCATAACACACCACGCGACCGCGATGAAGAAAAGCACGTGAACCTGTAGACCCAATTCCTCTATGCAAACGCGACCTTCACCACACGTTCGCAATTAACTGAGAACCAACCTTCCGCGATCACGTCCTTCTCTCTGTGAACGCATAGAGTAAAATCATCAGTCCACCAGACCTCGCGATCGCATAGAAGGAAACTAGACCTGAGAAAAACCAGAACTTCAGTTGTTCCTAAATGATCCGAAATACGCCGAACATGGTCTGAATTACACCCGAGGCCCCCGGGACCTCAACCAAACATACCAACAAGTCTTAAAACATCATATGAACACGCTCGAAGCGTCAAATCACATCAAACAACACTAGAATCAGGAATCGCGCATCGATTCAAGCTTAATAACTTACGAACTTCCGAATTCCAAAACTTACGAACTTTCAAATTCCAAGTCAAAAATGACATTACGAACCTAATCACTTCCGAAATCAAAATCCGACCCCGATATCAAAAAGTCCATTCCCGGTCAAACTTTCCAAAAATCTCCAACTTTCGCCAATTTACGTCGAAACGACCTACATGCCTCCAAATCGACATCCAGACATGCTCCTAAGACCAAAATCACCCTATGGAGCTATTAGAACCGTCAAAAACTCCATTCCAGAGTCAT
Source organism: Nicotiana obtusifolia (assembly GCA_002018475.1). Classification (NCBI taxonomy): domain Eukaryota; kingdom Viridiplantae; phylum Streptophyta; class Magnoliopsida; order Solanales; family Solanaceae; genus Nicotiana; species Nicotiana obtusifolia. Next base: position 52,911 of record MCJB01031340.1, read on the forward strand.
CTTCACATCAGTCAAACTACGGTCAACTCCTACGACTTAAACTTCCAACTTAGAGACTATGTGTCCCATATCACTCCGAAACTCTCCCAAAACCAAAACCAAACACCCCCACGTGTCATGTAACAATAATATAACACAGAGGAATCAATAAATAGGGGATCGGGGCTAATACACTCAAAACGACCAGCCGGGTCTTTACAATACATTAGTTTTTTTTCTACAATATTTTTTTTCTTTTAGTATTTATATGTAGTACGAATATTATTGTATTATTTTTCTAAATGGATGGTGTTGAATTAGTTCATGGGTAAATAGAGAAGTTATTTTATTATATGTCATAAATCTACTAATAATTATAATAATAATCATTATTGTATTATTTTCAATAAGATTACTATATAATAAGTTAAATTATATCATCATATATTTGATTTATTTCTTAAAATTATAGTTTATATTTTTGTCTTTAGTTTTATCTATTATAATATCTAGTTACATAAGCTTATCCAACATGACCATATGAATTATTATTCACAAACTTTCTCATCTCAAAAAACAAAATTAGCATTATCATTTTATATATCTCTATATTGAAGTTATTTACTTATATATTTTTCATTTTTTATAATAGTTTCCTAAAAAATATATAGATATTTATTTATTTTAATTACTATTCAAAAAGAGTAATTAATTATTAACTAACCTAACTAATTTTGTCCTACAATCAGACAGTTGTTGAATTTCTATTATGGCATTTAGCATCATCACATTAATTTGCTTCTCATATTCTATACAGAGAGATGTATATATTTTATATCATAAATCTACTAATAATTGTAATTATTATATTTTTGTATTATTTTCAATAAGATATTAAAATGAATTCTTCTTACCGTTTGTATTTTGATATGAAAGTTCAACTTTTTTTTATTGAAAATTACTACATAATAAGTTAAATTATATCTTTATATATTTTATTTATTTCTTGAAATTATTTTTTTATATTTTTGTCTTTAATTTTATCTATTATTATATTTATAGTAATGATCTTATCCATATACCATGACCATATGAATTATTATTCAAATACTTTCTCATCTCAAAAAACAAATTAGTTTTATCTTTTTATATATCTCTACATTGAAGTTATTATTTTAGATATTTTTTATTTTTTATAATAGTTCCCTAAAAAAATGTAGCCAACATATATAAGAGGACGATGTATAGCCAACATAAGATCGAGTGGGGAGCCTTGACGGAAGCTAAAGCGCAGGAATTGGGGGTCAAGCTGGTGACTAAGGGGGCTTGGAGGAGTAGTGGGGACACAAGAACTATGTGGACCACAGCTGCGCAGTACATTAGGGAAGCCGCGAGAGAGGTATTAGGGGTATCAAAGGGTTACTCTAGTGGTCACAAGGGAGACTGGTGGTGTAATGGAGAGGTGCAAGAAAAAGTAAAAACCAAGAAAGCAGCATATCTAAAGCTAGTGGAAAGTGTAGACGAGAAGGAGAAGAGAGAGAAAAGGGAGAATTATAAGTTGGCTGAGAAAGGGGCAAAGCTAGCAGTTACGGTGGCCAAGACTGCGGCTTTTAGTCTTTTGTATGAGGAACTCAAGAGCCAAGGTGGGATAAGAGGTTTTTCAGGTTAGCCAAGGCGCGAGAAAGGAAGGCGCATGGCTTGGACCAGTGAAGTACATCAAGGATGAAGAAGGTAGAGTTTTGTTGGATGAGGGGCTTATACGTCGGAGATGGAAGACCTACTTCCATAGTCTCTTGAACGAGGAGGGGGACAGGAGCATTGTTGCTGGGTGATTTAGAACTCTCTGGGAGTCGTTGTGACAATAGATATTGTAGGCGAATTAGAGTTGATGAGGTTGAGGGGGCTATGCGTAAGATGAGCAGGGGCAAAGCGACCGGGCCGGATGAAATCTAGGTTTAGTTTTGGAAGAGTGCGAGCAAGGTAGGCTTGGAGTGGCTCACTAGGATATTTAATGTTATTTTTAGAACGAAGAAGATGCCCGAAGAGTGGAGGAGGAGCACGATGGTTCCTGTATACAAGAACAAGGGTGATAACCAAAATTGCAACAACTATCAGGGAATCAAGCTGCTTAGCCATACTATGAAAGTCTGGGAGCGAGTGGTAGAGCTAAGAGTGAGGAGGAGTGTGTCTATTTCCGAGAACCAGTTTGGGTTTATGCCGGAGCGTTTAACTGTAGAAGCCATCCACCTTGTTAGGAGATTGATGCAGTAGTATAGGGAGAGAAAGAAGGACTTGCATATGGTGTTCATCGACTTAGAAAAGGCGTACGATAAAGTTCTGAGGGAGGTTTTGTGGAGATGTTTGGAGGCTAGAGGTGTACCTGTTGCATACTTAGGTTTATTAAAGACATGTATGATGGAGTTAAGATCTGAGTGAGGATGGTGGGTGGGGACTCAAACCATCTTCCGGTTATGATGGGGTTGCATCAGGGGTCGGCAATTAGCCCTTTTTAATTTTGCTCTGGTGATAGACGTACCGCCGTGCCACATCCAAGGGGAGGTGCCGTGGTGCATGCTATTTGTAGATGATATTGTATTGATTGACGAGAAGCAAGACAGTGTGAATGCGCAATTAGTGGTATGGATGCAGACCCTGGAATCTAAAGGTTTCAAGTTGAGCAAGACCAAGACAGAATAGTTGGAGTGCAAGTTCAGTTGCGAGACTCAAGAAGGGGAAGGGGAGGTGAGGCTGGACTCGCAGGTCATCCCTAGGAGTGGGAGTTTTAAGTGCCTTGAGTCTTTTATTCAGTGGGATGGGGAGATTGATGAAGATGACACACATCGTATTGGGGCGGAATGGATGAAATAGAGACTCGCTTCCGGTGTTTTGTGTGACAAGAAGGTGCCATCGAAACTAAGGGTAAGGTCTATAGAATGGTGGTCAGACCAACGATGTTGTATGCGGCTGAGTATTGGCCAGTAAAGATTGCTCATGTCTAGAAGATGAAGGTAGTAAGATGAGGATGTTGAGATGGATGTGCGGTTACACCAGGTTAGATAGGATCATAAATGAGGTTATTTGCGACAAGGTGTGCGTGGCCCCTATTGAGGACAAGATGGGGGAAGTGCGGCTTAGGTAGTTTGGTCATGTGAGGAGGAGGCGCACAGACGCCCCGGTGAGAAGGTGTGAGAGGTTGATATTGGAGGGCTTACAGAGAGGTAGAGGTAGACCAAAGAAGAGGTGGGGAGAGGTGATTAGGCAAGACATGACCCTTGATAGGAAGGTATGGAGATCGAGGATTAGGGTAGTAGAGCAGGTAGTCTAGAGTGTTCATAACTGTAGTATTGGCACACAGTCTCGCTTTTTGTTGGTAGTAGGTTTCTGTTGTTTTCTTTCATTGTTGATCACCTTACTATTTTGTTGTTTTTATTCTGCTTTTATATGGCTTTTTGGTACTGTCCCTTCTTGTCTATATTTTCATTGATGTGGTGCTTATGCTTTCTTGAGAAACAGACTCCCTATCCTTACAAGGTAAGGGCAAGGTCTGCGTACGCAATACTCTCCCCAAACCTCACGGTGTGGGATAATACTGGGTATGTTGTTGTTGTTCCCTAAAAAATATATAAAATATTTAATTATTTTTAATTAAAACTCAAAAAGAATAACTAATTATTAACTAACCAAACTAATTTTGTCCTAAAATTAGACACTTGTTGAATTTTTGTTGTGATACTTGGCATCATCACATCGATTTTCTTCTCCTATTCTATATAGATAGATTTTTTTCTTTTTTTATAATAGTTCCCTAAAAAATATATTAATATTTAATTATTTTAATTAAAACTCAAAAAGAGTAACTAATTATTAACTAACCTAACTAATTTTATCCTAAAATTAGAAACTTGTTGAATATTTATTGTGACACTTGGCATCATCACATATTTGCTTCTCCTGTTTTATATAAATATATTTACCACATTAACCAGATAAACCATTTAGCGGAATTAGGAAAGTAAATTTTTGAACTGCGAAAGACATTCAAAGATAATGAGCCCATAATTACAAGGAAGATATGTTTACAAGGGTTTTACTTATCAACGATCAATGGCGTAGCCAAGATTCCTTCAAGGGTGTTCAAATTTTAAACAAGTTAATGATTTTTTTTGTCGATGAATGATGTAACAAAATTTTTAGATCAAATGCTGCAACATTTAGCTAAACAATAAAAAAAAATTAATAGAACTATAATTTTTATAAATTAAAATTAAAATAATAAAAAGACAATATTAGAAATTTTACTAATAAAAGTAAGCATAAGACCAAAGGAGGAAGAGAGTCGAGAGGATTTGTAGTTTGTAGAGAGCTTTTGTTGAAGAAATTTTTGTAGAACTTGACTTTTAAATTGTAAAATTTACTTAAGAAATAAATTTTAGTTAAAATATTACTTTCTAAGATTAGTTTATTTTTACAAAAATTTTAAGTTTTAAGAGTTATTTTATTAGGAACTTTTTTAGATTGAAAAAGAATCAAATAGATCATACATGATGGTCTCCGTTTAGTTTTGGAAAATAAAATGGGTAGAACTTTGAACCCCTGAACAACACGTCACTTTGAACACCCTAAACTCCTAGACTGCCTTACTCAACTGTGTTTAGGGTGCTCAAAGTATAACAACCCGACCAGTCGTTTTGCTTTCTAAATCCTCGTTCCCCTAATTAAGACTCACCGTATGTGCTTCTACTGTTTTATAACTTGCGAGGATGGTTAGTTGGGGTCTGGAAGGATTCGGGTTGAAACTAAAACACTTAGTTCCTTAATAATGGCTTAAAATGGTTAAGTTTGACTTGAGTCAACGTTTTAAGTAAACAACCTCGGAACCGGGTTTGACGGTCCTAATAGGTTTGTATGATGATTTTGGACTTGATCGTGTGTTCAGATCAGGTTTTGGATGACCCGAGAGTGTTTCAGCGCTTAATATTGATAGTTGGCGCATTGAAGGTTTTCAAGTTCATTAAAATTGGTTTGAAGTAGGATTTGGCATTATCAAGGTCCGGTTGGGACTCCGACCCTGGGAATAGTTCCGTATGGTAATTTGTGACTTGCACGCAAAATTTAGCGTCATTCCGAGTTGATTTGACAGGGATCGGACGCGTGGAAGTGTTTCTAGAAGTTTTTTGAGTTTCATAATTTGATTCATGCGTCTTGGCATCCGATTCGTATTCCTAAATGCTACTTTGGTATTTTGATCACACGAGCGGGTCCGTATTATGTAGCTGGATGTGTGAGCGTAATTGGACGGGTCCCGGGGGCCCCAGATGCAAAACAGATTGGAGTCAGACTCGGAATTGGACTTGGAGGTGCTGCTGGTGCTCCAGTTCTGGTACGTTCGCACCTGCGAGGTTTTGACCAAGGTGAGACCTTGCAGAAGCGACCCATCAACCGCAGAAGCAGCCTAGAGCAAGTTGTCCAGTGGTGTCAGAAGCGGAGGGCTTACTGCACCTGCGAGCTCGCAGGTGCGAGGAAGATGGTCGTAGGTGCGGGCTAGGCCAAGAAGGCCTGGGTTCGCAGGAGCGGGCGACTTTCCGCAGATGCGAGTGTGCAAATGCGGACCAAATCCGCAGAAGCGGATGCTCAAGCATGCATGCTTCTCCGTAGAAGAGGACTTGGCCAAGCTGTGCGAGGACCACACCTGCAATGGATTTTCCGCAGGTGCGGTGTGGCTGTTGCGACTCAGGATCTGTAGGAGTGAAAATCGCTGAGGCAGTGAAGTTCATTTAATGTTTGGACTTAGGCTTTTTGGCTTATTTCATTCACTTGTTGGGCGATTTTAGAGCTCAAGTAATTCTAAACAATATGAGTTTAATACATGCATTTTGTGTAGATTCTTAACATATAAATTGGAGAACTTATGGGTTTAGTTGGAAAATCTAGGTTTTGATAAAAATGAGATTTAACCACGAAAATGATTATAGAATTGGGTAGAAATTATATATTTGAGTTCGTGAGGTTATGGGTAACATTTATCTTCGAAAATTTCCAGAATCCGGGCATGTGGGCCCGGGGGTAAATTTAGGAACCTTCCAATTTGGGGTTGGGTAATTACTCTATTAGCTAAATTATGAACTTGTGAGCATATATTGATTAATTTATATAACAGTTGGCTAGCTTCAAATTGTTCGGCACCAAGTTGAGGCTTTAGAACGCATTTGTGGGCCAGAAAGTGAGCTTTGAGACGAGGTAAGTCTCTTGCCTAACCTTGAAAGAGGGAATTTACCCCATAGGTGTTTTGAATTACTATTTGCTTATAATTGTGGGGGCTACGTATGCACGAGGTGACGAGAGTCCGTGCGTACCTACTAATCTTGCTTAAGTCCGGGTAGTTTTAGGATCCAAATCATGAACTACTTGTATTGTTTGCACTCTACTTGTTAATTAAGTGCCTAACTTACATTGAAACTTGATAAAGAATTCGTAAAGGCCAAATTTCACTTACTTTGAGTTTTGGCGGGTTATTTGACCGTTAATAGAAATTGTGCTTCCTTGTGTATTAGTCTTGTGATTACTTTTAAATCGGATGTTCATAGAGTATTTTCTCTTCTTGTGGAGCGGGGGCAAACGCCTCAGTAGTACAATAGATGCATCTATGGTTCGTGCAGCTCGACCCTCGGTAGTGTACACATTATTCTGGATCGGGTCGTATGACCTTGGCATAAATTGTACGTGTTAATACTTGGTGCTCGAATACACTTGATACTATATTCATGACTTGAGAGGTTATAATTTATTTACTGGCCCGAAATTGATTTGGAGTTAGTATGTGTTAGTTGGAGATTGATAGAATTTGCTATCAGTTAAAGAATTATTTATTCACTGCTTGCTATTATGTTATTTATTATTCACATATTTCATGCCTATTTAAAAAATTTGTATTTTTATTGTTGGCCCATAGTAAGTGTCGATGTCGAGCCCTCGTCACTACATCTTCGAGGTTAGACTGGATACTTACTGGGTACATGTTGTTTATGCACTCACGTTATACTTCTACACTAATCATACAAGATCTGAGGCAGATGCATCTGGCGTTCATTCGGGCGCGCAACCCCGTTATCCTGAGGCATAGTGGTGAGCTGCTCTCTGAGTCCGTTCTGCAGCACCTGCAATCTCTCTCTTTTGTATTTACTTTCTGTCTATCTCCTTTCAGACAGTAGCATAGGTGTTTTGTATATTCTACTAGTTGCTCACACACTTGTGACACCGGGTCTTGGAAACATGCTAGTAGACACTTGATGGCTTTTAAGTATTTATTTCCCCATACTTGCTCTTTTATTAGTTTACGCTTTACTTTATCAAATTTTTTACTTCTCATTTACTTCATAAATAAAAAATCAACTACTTTGAAATTATTAAAAAGAATAAATACATGGCTAGTTCACCGTTGGCTTGCCTAGCGGCAATGTTAGGCACCATCACGGCCTATAGGAGAAATTGGGCCGTGACACAAAGTATAATATATATCCATATAAAGTAATATATAACTTATATAAGTAGTTGTTATGAAATACATATTATATGGATGTCCACTAAGCAAATATAACTCTCACTACTCTTCTCCATTATGTAGATAATCCCCACTATTTCTTACCATTATAGTTTTAACTCCCACACCTCCTTAACCTCACCATGATCTCAATATTTAATACCATATTTGTCACGACCCAAATTTCCCTCCGTAGGATGTCGTGATGGCACCTAGTCTCTAAGACTAGGTAAGCCTAACACTTACCGAATTAGTAGAAGAATTTGACCAATAATTTATGATTATGAAATAGAACCTTATTACACAACTTACAAATTCCAAAAGAGGTATTACAAGTCATAAGCTCTACTGAGTTTGCTACAAAAACCTCTAAATACAACTATTTCGAAATAGAGATAAAACAGAGCAAGTACAATAACATAAGGTGACTCTGAGGCCCGTGAACGCAACAACAGGCTTACTTGAGTCTCCACAGCAAGATCTGTACAGCTAGCTAGCGATCGACTGACTCCGAATTTTCCTGGATCTACATAAAAATGTGCAGAAGTGTAGTATGAGTACACCATAGTGCTACCTAGTAAGTATCAAGACTAACCTCAGTGGGGTTTTGACGAGGGGCAGTCAAGACACCTACTGTACTAGATAACCTGAACAAGTATAGGCATAGAACTAACAGAGTATAATATCTCTACTGAACTACACATAATGACAACAATAATACGGTGCTTGCAGTAGGAAATAGAAGCAACAACTTGCAGTGGGACACCACACTTAATAACACAGTAGAGTAAGCTGGACACAGTTTAATTCCGGTGAAAAAAATAAATAAAAGAAAGACAAGTAAGAACTTGATAAGAATAACTGCTTCTGCATCAGGTTTATTCAATAATCCACACGAGGTACCAAACCTCAAAACTCACACAATTCACGGGTCCCAATTCATGAACCTTAATCACTTGGCATCTTGTGCCCTCATTACAACTGATAACTGCACGGACGACTCACGTGCCGATAGAGCCAATGTCACATATAAGACAAGTAGACGGAGTTCGTACAAATGATCGGTAGTATCAGTGTTCATCTTCTTAAACTGATAGGGTGACAAAGTACGTGTATGCTTGTGCAAGTGTTCTATCACAGTTCCGACCAACGAATAAGACGTAGAGACAAATGGACGGCACATAAGGAACAATTCCCATAATTTTCCCAATGTAGAAGTCACACAAGTGAGGCATGTCACTATACAAATATCAACAACAATGCCCCCAGGCCATAGCAAGTCATCACATATCAATCCCCCGACATAACCCACCTTGTCTCTCCGCGTACGTAATAATAAAGTAAATGCCCGCCTTGTCTCGCCGCACACGCATAATAATATTCCCACTTTGTCTCGCCACATGCGCAAACCCACATATATAGCCCCCTTATCACGCCGCATGAGCATATATCAATAGTAACAACGGCACGGCAGAAACCTTGTCACGACCCAATTTCTCCTATAGGCCGTGAAGACGTCTAATGTTACCGCTAGGCAAGCCAACCATGAACTAATCGTGTGATTGTTTCCTTAAACATTTTAGAAATAGCTGATTTTTAATTATTGAATAAATAAGAATTGAAAATTTAGTAAAATGAGAGATAACCAATTTTAAGAGCAAATGAGAAAAGTAAATATCCAAAAATCATCATGTGTCTACTAGCATAATTTTCAAGACCTGGTGTCACAAGTGTATGAGCTACTAGTAGAATATACAAAAGAAAATACTACACTACTGTCTGTAGTGAAATAGACAGAAAGTAAAAGAAAAAGGAAGACTTGGGGTGCTACAGAACGGGCTCGGAAGACAGCTCACCGAAAAGTCTCGTAGAAATCAAGGATGCGCGCCGAACTGATAGCCAAATGCACCTGCCTCAGATCCAGCACGATTAGTGCAGAAGTGTAGCGTGAGTACATAAACAACATGTACCCAGGAAGTATCTAGTCTAACCTTGAAGAAGTAGTGACGAGGGGTTGACTTCGACACTTACTATGGGCTAACAATAAAATACCGAATTTATTATTTAAGCATGAGCTATATAAACATAGCTGAAAACTCAATAACAAGAAGTAGATAAACAATTCTTTCACAAATAATAAATCCCAAGTTAATTTCCATCATTTAACAAATTAATCTCTCAAGCCAATGAAACAATATTAATTATAATTGGGCTCCAAGAATTATTATGCACGAATGTGCCGAGGTCGTACGGCCCGACCCAACATAAAATATATAAACTGTGCACTGCAAGGGTCGAACGGCACGAACCGTAGATGCATCTATCCTACTTCCGAGACGTTCGGCCCGCTCCACAAAAAGAGAAAATAACCGATTCAAAACTTAAGTAAATGAAATTGGACCTTTTACAATTCCTCTATCAAGTCCCAATGTGATTTAAGCACTTAAATTAACAAGTAGGGTGCAAATATCGCAAGTATAACATGATTTGGGTCCTAAACTACCCGGACATAAGAATAATTAGTAGCTACCAATGGACCCTCGTCACATCGTGCGTACGTAGCCCCCACAAATAGAAGCATATATTAATTAAATTCACCAATGGGGTTAATTCCCGCTTACAAGGTTAAATCCACAAATGTGCTTTAAACCCTCAAGTCGGTGCCAAATGACTCAAAACTAGTCAACTGCTATATAAAATCATCAATACATGTTCAAAAGTTCATATCCTAACTATTAAAATGATTACCCAACCCCAATTGAAGAATTCCTAAAATTCACCTCCGGGCCACGTGTCTGAATTCCAGAAATTTTCAAAGAAAGTTGTTACCCATAACCTCATGAACTCAAATATATGATTTTCACTAAATTCCATAACCATTTTCGTGGTTAAATCCCATTTTTATCAAAACCTAGGTTTTTCATCTAAACCCATGATTTCACAAATTTTACATGTTAAATCTACCCTTAATCTATGTATTTAGCTCATATTGTGTAGAAATTACTTACCGCAAGGTGTTATGTGAAAACCCCCTTCTAAGAGCTCCAAAAATCACCCAAGGAATGAAATAAATGAGCTCAAAATGCCTAAGTCCCGAATTAAATGAGTTTCTGCCTCCAGCATTTTTCGCACTTGCGGTGCAAGGTCCGCTTCTGCGGAGTTCCTCAAGCCCAGCGAGGGCCGCTTCTGCGGACGGGATTTCTGGTTCTGTAGTCCAGCTTCTACGGCGAGTGGGCCGCTCCTGCGGCATGAGCCGGTTCTGCATCCTCCCCAACCACACCTGCGCATTCGCAGGTGCGCACAAAATCCGCATCTGCGGTCCAATGCCAACATTCCCTTTGCCGCATCTGCCACTCAGCACCCGCACATCGTTCGAATATCCTCCGGGGTCCCCGAGGACCCGTCCGAACGTGCCAACAAGTTTGAAATCATAAAACGGACTCACTCGCACCCTCGGAACGCATAAAAAATAAACGAATCTAAGAATCATACCCCAAGCCAAATTGAATCAACTTATGAACTTCAAGTTCTTCCAACTTTCAGTATTAGGCGTCGAAACGCTCTCGGGTCATCCAAAACCCGATCCGACCATACGCCAAAGTCCGAAGTCATCACACAACCTAATGGAACCGTCAAATCTCTATTCCGAGATTGTTTGCGTGAAACGTTGACCAAAGTCAAATTTAGCCGTTTTAGCCAACCTTAAGGAACCAAATGTTCCAATCTCAATCCGCAACCTTTCCAAATCCCGAACTAACCATCCCGTAAGTCATAAAACAGTAAAAGCATGTACGAGGAGTCTTATTTAGGGGGGCGGGGTTCTGGAAAGTAAAACGACCGGTCGGGTCATTACATTCTCCACCTCTTAAACAAAAGATCCGTCCTTGCACGGGTGTAGAACCATATCCGGAATGCTGAATAAGTGTGGGTATCTGCTCCGCATGTCCTCCTCAAACTCCCAAGTCACCTCCTCGACTGGTTGGCCCCTCAACTGAACCTTTACCGCAGAAATCCTTTTGGACCTCAACTGCGAACCTTCCTATCAACAATGGCAACTAGCTCCTCCTCACAACCCAGGATCTCATCTAACGGAATCATGCTGAAGTCTAACACATGGGACCTGTCGGCATGATACCTCCGGAGCATAGACATGTGGAAAACCCGATGAACTCCCGAAAGACTGGGAGGCAAAGCAAGCTCATAAGCAACCTTCCCAACTCGTCTTAGCACCTCAAGTGGACCTATAAACCTTGGGCTCAACTTGCCCTTCCTCCCGAACCTCATGATTCTCTTCATCGGCGAGACTTTCAAGAGAACCTTCTAGCACACCATAAATTATAAATCACGCGCCTTCTGATCCGCGTAACTCTTCTGTTTGGACTGTGCTGTGCGAAGTCGCTCCTGAATCAACTTTACCTTTTACAAGGCGTCCTTCACCAAATCAGTTCCATATAACTTAGCCTCACCGGGCTCAAACCATCCGATGGGTGAACAACATCGCCGACCATATAAAACCTCAAATAGAGCCATCTCGATGCTGGACTGATAAATGCTATTGTAAGCAAACTCGGCCAAGGGCAAGAATCGATCCCACTGCCCTCCAAAGTCAATCACACATGCTCTGAGCATATCTTCCAAGATCTGAAATGTCCGCTTCGACTGACCGTCAGTCTGCGGATGAAAGGCTGTGTTGAGCTCTACCCGGGTCCCAACTCACTTTGTACTTCTCTCCAAAACTGCAAACTAAACTGAGGGCCTTTATCTGATATGATAGAAACAGGAACACCATGTAATCGGACTATCTCCTGAACATAAATCTGGGCCAACCTCTCTGAAGTATACATAGTCACCACCGGAATGAAGTGTGCCGACTTGGTCAACCTGTCGACAATGACTAAAACTGCATCGAACTTCCACAAGGTCTGCGGCAACCCAACTACGAAGTCCATCGTAATGCGCTCCCACTTCTACTCAGGTATAGTCATCTGCTAGAGTAGGCTACCTGGTCTCTGGTGCTCATACTTAACTTGCTGGCAATTTAGACACCTCGCTACATACTCAACTAAGTCCTTCTTCATCCGCCACCAATAATGCCACCTCAGGTCACGATACATCTTCGTAGCACCTGGATGAATAGAATACCGAGAAATGTGTGCCCCCTCTAGAATACTCTCCCTCAAGCCATCGACATTAGGAACACATAGACGACCATGGAGTCGCAGAACACCATCCTCGCCGATAGTAACCTCCTTGGCACCACCTTGTAGTAACGTCTCTATAAGAACCAACAAGTGCGGATCATCAAACTGACGAGCCTTGATCTGCTCCAATAGTGAAGACTGGGAAACAACGCATGCAAGAACTCGGCTAGGCTCTGAAATATCCAGCCTTACAAGTCTGTTATCCAAGAACTGAATGTCCAAAGCTAATAGTCTCTCCTCTACTGAAATGAATGCCAAGCTACCCATACACTCCACCTTTCTGCTCAAGGCATCCGCAACTATATTCGCCTTGCCCAGATGGTAAAGAATGGCAATATCATATCCTTTGGCAACTCAAGCCACCTGCGCTGTCTCAAATTAAGATCCCTTTTCTTGAAAAAATACTACAAACTACGATAATCGGTGTAAACCTCACAGGACACCCCATAAAGATAGTGCCTCCAGATCTTAAAAGCATGAACAATCGCGGCCAACTCCAAATCATGTACAAGGTAATTCTTCTCATGGGCTTCAGCTGACGTGAAGCATATACAATAACTCGCCCCTCCAACATCAATACACAACCCAAACCAACACATGAAGCATCGCAATACACAGTATACATCCCCGAACCGGAAGGCAACACTAGAACCGGTGCCGTAGTCAAAGCTGTCTTAAGCTTCTGAAAACTCGCCTCACAATCATCGGACCAACTGAACGGAGCACCCTTCTGGGTCAATCTAGTCAAAGGTGATGCAATAGATGAAAAGCCTTCCACAAACCGGCAATAATAACCTGCTAACCCCAAGAAGCTCCTGATCTTAGTCGCCGTAGTAGGACAAGGCCAACTCTAAACTGCCTCGATCTTCTTGGGATCCACCTCAATACCCTCGCCTTAAATGACCAAAGAATGCTATAGAATCTAACCAAAACTCACACTTGGAGAACTTAGCATATAGCTTCTGTTCCCACAAGGTCTGAAGCACCACCCTCAAATGCTGCTCGTGCTCCTCCATGTTGCGCGAGTAAGTCAAAATATCATCAATGAAGACAATGACAAACGAATCAATATACGGCCTGAACACCCTGTTCATCAAATCCATAAATGCCGCCGGGGTGTTAGTCAAACCGAAGGACATCATTAGAAACTCATAATAGCCATATCTAGTCTGGAAAGCAGTCTTCGGAACATTCGAATCTCGAATTTTCAACTGATGGTATCCCAATCTCAAAATGATCTTAGTGAACACCTTGGCACCCTGCAACTGGTCAAGCAAATCATCAATCCGCTGCAACGGGTACTTTTTCTTGATGGTAACTTTGTTCAACTGGCGGTAATCAATGCACATCCGCCTAGTCCCATCTTTCTTCTTCACAAATAACACTGGTGCACCCCAAGGTGATACATTTGGTCTGACAAAACCCCCTTTCTAGCAACTCCTCAAGTTGTTCCTTCAACTCCTTCAAAGCCATGTGGTACGGTGGGATAGATATAGGCTGGGTACCTGGAGCCAAATCAATACAGAGATCGATATCACAATCCGGTGGCACGCCTAGAAGATCAGAAGAGAACACATCGGAGAACTCCCAAACTATGGGCACTGAATTGATCACTAGAGTCTCTGCGGTAGTGTCCCGAACATAAGCTAGATAAGCCAAATAACCCTTCTCGACCATGTGTCGAGCCTTCATAAAAGAGATGATCTAAGTAGGAGTGCTGACAGACGAACCCTTCCACTCCAATCTAAGCAAGTCTGGTATCGCCAAGGTAACAGTCTTGGCTTGGCAATCAAGGATGGCGTGATATGGAGATAACTAGTCCATGCCGAGGATGACCTCAAAGTTGGTCATATCAAGTAGCAGAAGATCCACTCTAGTCTCATAACCATAGAAGGTAACAATGCAGGACCAATAGACCAGATCCACAACAACAGAATCGCGCACCAGAGTGGACACATAAATAGGAGTACCCACGGACTCATGAGGAACATCCAGGAATGAGCAAACAGAGATGACACATATGAATACGTTGACCCTGGATCAAACAATACCGAACCATCCCTACCGCAGACAGAAATAATACATGTGATCACGGCATCTGAGGCCACTGCATCTGGTCTAGCCAGGAAAGCATAGAATCTAGCTAGATCGCTACTTGACTGGCCTTCACCTGCCTGGCCTCCGCCTCTAGGACGACCCCTACCCACCTGCCCTCTGCCTCTGGGCGGCCGGACGGCTAGTGCGGCTACTGGTGCTATAATCATAGGCTGAGAACCCTGCTGTACTGCCTTGCCCCGAAGCCTGGGGCAGAACCTCGGCACATGGCTGAATTCCCCACACTCGAAACAACCTCTCGGTACGGTGGACTGCTGACCTGAAGTCTAACCCTGATGGCCCGAATACCCGCTGGAGGAACTCTAAATAGCTGGCAAGCAGTAGGAACTCTCTGACATGGCACTAAAATAAGGTCGCACTGTAGCACCCTGAGGAGGCGACGGTGCTGGATATGTAGGCTTTCTTGGCTTACCTCTCCCAAATTGACCTCTGCCCCCAGTTCGGAGCACCACTAAACCCTCCATAAAAATGAAACTGCTTGTCCCGCGCATCTACTCTCGACCCCGCTGATGATAACCCTCAATCTTCCGAGCTATCTCCACAACTAGCTGGTAGGAAGTCCCCATCTCAACCTCTCGGTCCATATTGGCGTGAATACCAGAGTGAAGCCCCCCAACAAACCTCCGTACTCTCTCCGCCTCAGTAGGAAGTATCATAGTGCATGGCAAGACAAATCAGGTAATCTCGCCTTATAATCAGGCACTGACATCTGACCCTGCTGGAGCTGCTCAAACTGGAACTGCAACTCTTCCCTCTAGGAGGGTGGAATATACCTATCCAAGAAAAGGCGTGTAAACTTATCCCAAGTCAAGGGAGGAGAACCTGCTGGTCTGCCAAGAAGGTAACACGGCCACCACCTACGAGCCTTGCCCTCCAGTTGGAAAGTAGTAAAATCCACCCTGTGGGTCTCTAATATCCTCATGTTGTGCAGTATGTCCCTGCACCGATCAATGAAGTCCTAGGGATCCTCATGTGTCTCACCTCCGAAAACAGGAGGGTGTAGCCTAGTCCATCTGTCTAGTAACTTCTGCGGCTCGCCAGCCGCAGCTGGTCTAGGCTCAGGTACAGCTGTTGCCATTGGCTGGGCTTCGCCCACGGGTAGTGTGCTCGGGGTCTGATATACAGTAACTACATGCCTAGGAGCCTAAGCAGTAAGGGTCTGTGCTCCCCCTCCAGCCTGAGATGTGGCAGGGTCTGCTGGAAATAAACCAGCCTAGGTCATAGTATCCATGAACCGTAGCATACAGTCCATGACCTCCTGGACGCCCGGTGCTGACATGAAATCTACCGAAGTTGGCTCTGCCGCAGGCATCTCGTCCTACTCCTCAATAACTAGATCCTCCACTGGATCCACTGGTGGAATAGCTGGAGCAACTCTAGGACGTCCTTGTCCCCTACCTGGGCTGCTGCCCTTCCCCAACCTCTGCCTCAGCCTCTACCAACAGGGGGAGCAGCTCCATCTGGGTCTGGAACATCTGTTGTGTGTGTTCTCACCATCTGTGAGAGAATAAGAGAAGGATACTTAGTATAACATCAACTGCACGACAGGAAATGAAGAAAGAGTACTTTCCTAATACCCTATAGCCTCTCAAAGATAAGTACGGACGTCTCCACGATCCACAAGACTCTATTTGGCCTACTCATGACTTATCATACCTATGTGAACCTAGTGCTCTAATACGATGTTGTCACGACCTAATTTCTCATATAGGCCGTGAAGGCACCCAACGTTACCGCTAGGATAACCAATCGTGCACTAACAGTGTGATTGTTTCTTTTAACATTTTAGAAATAGCTGATTTTTAATTATTGAATAAATAATATGTGAAAATTTAGTAAAATGAGAGATAACCAATTTTAAGAGCAAATGGGATAAGTAAATATCCAAAAATCATCATGTGTCTACTAGTATAATTTCAAGACCTGTTATCACAAGTGTATTAGCTACTAGTAGAATATACAAAAGAAAATACTACACTACTATCCGAAGTGAAATAGACAGAAAGTAAAAGCAAACGGAAGACTCCGGGTGCTGCAGAACGGGCTCGGAAGGCAGCTCACCGCAAAGTCTCGTGGAAATCAAGGATGCGCGCCGGACTGATAGCCAGATGCACCTGCCTCAGATCTTGCACGATTAGTGCAGAAGTGTAGCGTGAGTACATAAACAACATATACCCAGTAAGTATCTAGTCGAACCTCGAAGAATTAGTGACGAGGGGTTGATTTCGACACTTACTATGGGCTAATAATAAAATACCGAATTTATAATTTAAGCATGAGCTATATAAACACAGCTGAAAACTCAATAAGAAGAAGTAGATAAACAATTCATTCACAAATAATAAATCCCAAATTAATTTCCATCATTCAACAGATTAATTTCTCAAGCCAATGAAACAAATCAATTATAATTGGGCTCCAAGAATTATTATGCACGAATTATGCCGAGGTCGTACGGCTCGATCCAACATAAAAATATATAAATTGTGCATTGTTGAGGGTCGAACAGCACGAACCATAGATGCATCTATTCTACTGCCGAGTCGTTCCGCCCACTCCACAAGAAGAGAAAACAACTGATTCAAAGATTATTAAGAGGCTAATATCCAAATAAACACCAATTTTTATTTTTATGTTGAAATAAATGAAATTGAACCTTTTAAAATTCCTCTATCAAGTCCCAATGTGATTTAACCACTTAAATTAACAAGTAGGGTGTAACCATCACAAGTATAACATGATTTGGGTCCTAAACTACTCGTACATAAGCATAGTTAGTAGCTACGTACGGACCCTCGTCACCTCGTGCGTACGTAGCCCCCAAATAGAAGCACATATTAATTAAATTTACATGTCGGGTTAATTCCCTCTTACAATGTTAGAAAAGAGACTTACCACGTCTCAAAGCTTACTTCTCGGTCCATAAATGTGCTTTAAACCCTCAATTCGGTGCCAAACGACTCGAAACTAGTCAAATGTTATATAAAATCATAAATACATGTTCAAAAGTTCATATCCTAACTATTAAAGTGATTACCCAACTCCAATGGAAGAATTTCAAAAATTCATCCCCGGGCCCACGTGCCCGGACTTTAGAAATTTTCGAAGAAAGTTGTTATCCATAACCTCATGAACTCAAATATATGATCTTCACTAAATTCCATAATCATTTTCGTGGTTAAATCACATTTTTATTAAAACCTAGGTTTTTCATCTAAACACATGATTTCACAAATTTTACATGTTAAATCTATATATTTAACTCACATTGCGTAGAAATTACTTACCTCAAGGTGTTATGTGAAAACCCCCTTCTAAGAGCTCTAAAAATTGCCCAACAAATGAAATAAATGAGCGCAAAATGCCTAAGTCCCGAATTAAATGAGGTTCTGCCTCCAGCGTTTTTCACACCAGCTGTGCTAGGTTGGCTTCTGTTGAGTTCCTCAAGTCCAACGAGGGACGCTTCTGCAGACGGGATTTTTGCTTCTGCGGCGAGTGGGCCACTCTTGCAGCATGAGCCGCTTCTGCATCCTCCCGAACCACACCTGTGCGTTCGCAGGTGCCCACAAAATCCGCATCTGCGGTCCAAGGCCAACGTTCCCTTAGCCGCATCTGCGACTCAACCCCCACACCTGCGGGTTCACACCTGCGGCCCAAAGCTCGCAGGTGCAGGCACACTAGAACTGGTGTACCAGTAGCCCTCTTGAGTTTTAACTCAATTCGCGCATCATCTGAATGGCCTTCTGGGCCCCGGAGGCCCCGTCCGAGCGTGCCAACAAGTTTGAAATCATAAAATGGACTCGCTCGCACCCTCGGAATGCATAACACAACAACGAATCTAAGAATCATACCCTAACCAAATTTAATCAACTTATGAACTTCAAGTTCTTCCAACTTACTCCAAACGCGTTGAAACATACTTAGACTACTCGGAATGACATCGAATTTTGCGGGCAAGTCTTAAATCACTATAAGGAACTGTTCCCAGGCTCGGAATTCCAACTGGACATCGATATCACCAAATCCTACTTCAATCCAAATTTAAAGAACTTTAAAACCTTCAAAGAGCCACCTTTCACTATTAGGCGCCGAAACGCTCCCGGGTCATCCAAAACCCGATCCGAACATACGCCCAAGTCCGAAATTATCAGACAAACCTATTGGAACCATCAAATCTCTATTCTAAGATCATTTTCTCAAAACATTAACCAAATTTTCAAACTTAGCCCTTTTAGCCAACCTTAAGGAACCAAATGTTCCGATCTCAATATGAACCCTTCCAAATCCCGAACTAACCATCCCCACAAGCCATAAAATAGTAAAAGCACGTACGGGGAGTTTTATTTAGTGGAACGGGGTTCTGGAAAGCAAAACGACCGGTCGGGTCGTTACAAACCTCGTGCAAACACCCAAACAAAACCTCCCAACAATATCACGTGCCAAACACATAACATCATAATAGAATGACTTTCATAACATGTGCCCATATTCCACAACATTTCATCTAAATAGTGTCAATACCACAACCATGCATAGCCTTCGGCTCAACAAACTGAGTACAATAGCAACAACAACAACAACAATAGCACGAGAATACAACAAGTAAATCAACTCAAGAGCTTTGGATCACAAAGAAGCGGTAGAACGACCTCACAAAGAATAAAGACGATAGGGAATACTAACCTCAGTAAGAATGGCTCAACAAGGGAGAAATAATATATGAAAAATTATTATAAACTAAGGATGAGGAAACTACGACAAAGGATAATAAACTTCATTTAGGGTTGAGCAATTATGAAGGGATGCAACAAATTCACTTGAGGATAAGCAACGGAAAGGATAGCATGGCAATCGAAGAAGCAACAACTTCAGTTAAGGCACATAATAGTCAAATAGGAAATAAAGGTTTAACATGAAGATTACTTCAAAATAAGACACGTAGAGTGAAACTAGTAAATGGGGAACTTAACATAACAAAACAACTTCATATCTAATGAACATAAGAACCTAAGAGCCCTAAAAGGTCAACTTTCCACAAATAAGTCCGAGCACGTACTCGTCACCTCGCGTACACGTACTTCACATGACACAATTAGCGCCAGAGAATCAATACCTAAGGGGTAATTTCCCCACACAAAGTTAGGCAAGATACTTACCTCAAACCACGCTCAATCAATCAATTAGTAGGCGTTTACCCTGAATTACCAACTCCGAATGACTTGAATCTAGCAAAAATAATTGCATACTATAATTATAGCTATAGGAAACTAACTTAAATAATGAACTAATGATCTTAGCTAAGAATTGAAAATCACTCCAAAAAGTCGACCCGGGCCCGCATCTCGGAACCTAACCAAAATTACAAAAAATCGAAGACCCGTTCGATATCGAGTTCAACCGTACCAAAGTTATCAATTCTGACCTCAATTCTTCCTTCAAATCATCATTTTACATTTTGAAATATTTTACAAATTTTCTCCAAATTTCCAACTTATTTCACTAATTGTAATGATCCGGCCAGTCATTTTGAGAGTTGTAGCCCCGTTTCTCTGTTTACTGCTTATTTTATACTTCATAGCTATTATGTGACTTGCCGGAGTAGTCGGTTCGAGTCCGGAGAGATTGCAGAATGAAATGAGACACTTAGTTTCATGGTTGAAAGCCTAAGCTGAAATGATTAACCAGATGTTGATCTT
>MCJB01031351.1:0-15330 GCA_002018475.1 Nicotiana obtusifolia
CCCCCCCCTTAATTTCCAGATTACTCATCCAATTTCTTAGATGTCCATTACAAAATCAGTTTGCATACAAGTTAAACCCATTATCTTATAAGTAACTTATAGCTTGTTTTGGTTGGTATATGTCGTCTTATAATGTATCGTATTATATTGCACTGTATTATTTTGATTGATATAATATTTGAACATAGTGTATCATTTCTCATCATTCCATAATGTCATACACCAGCGATATGAAGAATAAACTTACAATATTACCAAAAAAAAAATAGGATACTATGTAGAATTATTATATAAAAAGGTAAGATAAAGGATAAAAAGGAATTATTTAATAATAAGGAAAGGCAAGTTGATAGAAAAAAAGGTAGTGACGCCTCCACACTAAATCAGTCGTTATATAAACTGAGACTTTTTGTTGTTATATAACGACGGATTTAACAACACGATATAATAAAATTTAAGTAACAAACAAAACAAATATTATATTTAAGGTAACGATATGATACAATATAATATAATCTATCTATATTATATTAAAAGTACGAAGGCCCTTAGCGAAATGTCGTTCGCCTTTTTTACCCTTTTAAAATAAAGTTCATTGGATAAATTAGCCATTTAATTATTTTTTTAATATTTAAGAATAGTTATTTAATTATTTTCCTAATATTTCAGCCTTTAAAATAAAATAAATTTTATGTATTAAATTTTCCTTATTTGCACTATGTGATATACCATATTTGTAAAAGAAAAGAACACCAAAAATATTCAAAGTAGGAAACCTACGCCTTAGAGTTCCTACTTCTAGGAGTCTTTATTCTTTATTATAAAAAGTTAATTAATAGTAGCAATATTACTAACTTCACCATGTTATCCCCACAAAACACAATTATTTAGTGCAGTTTGTGTTAATTGCACTCATGTGTATAGTTCTAAATTAAGACTGATGTTTGTTGTAAGTTTTTTATCTGCTTTCCTTATCTTATTGGTTTTAAACTCTTAGCTTGACGCTTCCATCTACTTAGTCCAACTCCAAATAGCAAGATTAAGTTTCCCAAATAACGTTCTTGGATTCTTTAATCTTTGGAAGCATGGTTATTTCGCTCCAACTTAGTTTTTGGTTTTGAACTTTCAGTGATAACGACAAGAACTCTATGTTGTAATATCTAGGATTTTGAAATTTTTAATATTTAGGATTTAAAATTAAATTTTATTTTTAAAAAATCCTTCCAAAGATTTAACATTTTTAATTAACTAAGATTTTATAGACAATTTTGTATTAGTGAAATTTCATTGAATAATCGTGTTCGCAAAAGAATCTTTTTGCTAAATAAATTTCAATTTGAATAGAAGTAAATGTATTGGACAGTTCTTAGTCTCACAAGTAAAGCATATGTCGACAGTGATGAGGAAGGGATAGGGAAGAACCCGAAGATGATTTTTATTGATGATACCAAATTTTATTTTGATTCGGACGAAAAAGAAAAAAATTTATTTTTCACCAATATCACCTTATTTATTTACAAATTATGAAAGACCAAGATAAAGTATTGACCAGTTTGAGAAGAGAGATGAAATATGGTGGGAAATTGAAGCATAAATTTTAGGAACAGAGGACGCAAATTGAACGAAGAAATAATCATTAAATGATAATTAATACTTATACGGTTAAATAAGGAAGCATATATAAAAATTATAGATATATATGTAATATAGGAGACCTAATATAAAGACACACTATTTTTGTCATAATAATAAGATTAATGAACATACTCCAAAGGAATCAAATTAACAATAAAATTTTGACCATTCAACACAGCTAAATATGAAATAAACTATCCACCTTTTAAACTATTTTTCATTTCAAATTTGATCTTTAACCAAAAAATTATTTTCCAGTAGTCCATAACAGACGTGTTAATTACTATGATAAATATCATATAAAATTCTTCGTTTTCTATTGCATGATTTTTGTTAAAAGAATGAGCAAAGTAATAAGGCTCAAATTAGATATAAGTTCATGCATTTTTATAATCTTCGTTTGAGTTGAATAAAGAATTGCCTAAATTTCAATGCTAAAAAAAATTAGAATTTAGTGAGATTTAAACATAAGCCAACGTGCAAGATATTAAAATACAAGTTTTACCCGTAAAACGTAACTGTGATTTTTTGTCAAGATAGTCCTTACTAAATTAGAATATATAAATTAAATTCATTAGTTTTAAATATAATATTTTATAGATTTATATTCATGTAATTTTCTAAAATATTATGCTCATTTAAAAACTAGTTGTATTAATTGAGTGAATATTTTTTATACGACCAGTGTATATAACTTATATTTTATATACTACCAACTAGCAAGCATACGTAGAGTAAAAATTGCACCTTAAAATCTCAGACAAAGTATAAGACTGCACAAATATTCGGACCTCCCAGTTTTGGCATTTTACTCGGACACAGGTTTTTCTGGGATTTTCTGGAGTTTGGGTCCCTACTCCCTAGTCCAAGTTTTCTCAATTTCTTGATGTTAACTAGTCATTCGACATTTCCCACTCTGCCTCCTCTACCATAGCTTAGCACAGAAGACTTTTCCTTGTTATTTCCTTTTGTTGTCCTGCCCCAAAAATTATGAATCAATTTACAAGTCCAATGCTAATGTCTTGATTTCTACCCCTATTTTCTTCCATTCTCATTGATGCAAATTTCTCTCTTTCTTTTGAAGATATTTTAAACTTTTATGATCTCACTGGTAAGGAGCCAAACAGTTTTTCCTTTGACTATAAATTTTTTTAATACATTGTGTTAAAAGGTTAAAATTTTAAAGAAGTCTAATTATCTAAATTTTATTTTAGAAAGATTAAGAAATCAATACCAAAATTGAGAATACATTTTTACAAGGTTTGTCCTCATAATGAGAATTCTTCAATCCTTTTGAAGCAGAAGAAATACCACTTCATAACTTTAGTTCACATAGTTTCATGTTTCATACCGTCCTTATATCTATAATAGTCTTAAATTGATATCGAGGACAACACTCTTGAACCTTATGGTTGAAAAATGCAACAACTAGGGAAAAAATATCTTTCAAAGGACTAATTGATTGATAAGTGATTTATTGATTGGACGATCAGTATTTTTAGATATATCTAAAAGTTGTTTAACCACCCTTGCATTCTTTGGGTGTAAGATTGACCATTAGTGAAGACGTTCAGGCCTTGTATAAACGATCAAATAACCTTTATATTCCTTATTATTTTACTAATTAATAGGAACAAAAGAGAGAGAACTTAAATTTATGTCAATTTTTAAACAAAGTAAATTAAGCACCTCTGTTACTTCCCTCCACATAGTCGAAACCAAATATGATCCTATTTCTAAACAGGAAGATGCCAATACCCTCACTAGAGGGGGCAATTAAAAGGCAAAAAAGTATTCAACAGGTCAATTGATGTCTCCTTTCCCAAATAACTAAAAAAGATAGTCGGCGAATAAAGCATTTCACATTCACGCGTAAGGATCACACCCTAAGGGGTGTGGTGTAAACATCCTACCCTAATGCAAGTATTTATGATTACTTCCACAATTCGAAACCCACAATTTATTTATAAGTCATACGAAGACAATTTTACGTTGCTCCAACGTCCAAGGCTCCCCTTCTATTCAAATAACTCAACTTTGAAAATCAAACAAAAGGAAAAAGATAATTTTTATTATTAAAAAAAAAAAGAAACAAAAGAAAAAATGGAAAAAGGAAAGAGAAGAAGTGAAGAGACATGGATCAAACCGAAAAAGTGAAGAGCCCATAAAGAAGCAGACCATTTTGACCAGAAGCTTTGATGTCCTAAGAAGTGCCTCTTGTCATGTCAAATAGTCCAATGAGTACATTTTGTAGTTAGAAAGTACTCAGTACCTCATGGCCATAAAAGGCTAAACCATCTCTGTTTCAAAAACATGTTCTACTATTTGACAATATTTTTTGCTAGCTTTCACTGGGTTCCACATCTGCTCAGAACAGCAATCACTGCAAAAAAATTCCACCTGCTTCACTATGTAAACAAAGAAGCTCTATACAACCTCTTTAAACGAATGGATTGTAATTCTTTTATTCACGCAATTTCACTGTTCAATTTCCTGTAATTTTTGAGTTACCTCGACATCATATTGTTAAATCACTATTCTTAATTTGAGTTCGTCCAATAAAATTCTCGTTTCAGACTTGCTCGTTTCCACTACTATTCCAACTTTCACCCTTACAAATGGGCCTATATATGTAATTGTTACCGATATTCTCACTATCACTTATAAGCTATACCATAATAGAAGTATCCATATGAGATTGAACATAAACCATCAATGCAACTTTCAATTTTTGGGATTCTATCATTCCTAGGTAGAACAGATACGAAGTATGGGTTCTTAGTTGTTTTTACATTTCTTGCCTAAATATAAATACAAGCTGCTGTCTTTCAATTTTGTAAGATTGTGATAGATACGTGTTGTGAGCCGGTTTTATCGAAGAATTTTACCTTCTAGCCTTTTGAATCTATCATGTTCATGTTTATTGTTTAGTACCAGAAGTAACTTACTAACTTATATTTGGTACTTGTGACTTAACAACTCATGTTCATCTTTTATTGCTATCAGGGGCGAACCTAGAGGTTAATGTATCGGTTTAATTTGATCCTAATAACTTTGGTCCAAATTATATATTTATTTTAAGAAATTTATTATATGGATATAATGAAGTGCTTTCTGGATGAAAAAGATCAGAATTTCATAGTTAAATGAAGAGGAAATAGAAAGAAAAAAGAAGTCTATACATCAAATTGATGTTAACCTATGGGCACCTAAGTAACATGTGAATTCATTTCTACACAGGCTATATGTGTTTTCAAGGTTCTTACATGAGCAACACCTTTATGCGTGTCATATTTGCTCGAGAGTACAATAAGACAAATGAAGAGTTAAGGAAGACTATTATCTTTTAAGAATTGAGTCTACTATTATCCCAGATATGCACTAATCTTCATTTACGTAAGGGAAAAGGTAGAGAAACTATACATTATCTTTTACTTCCCAATCACAAATAACACTCAGAATTGAACAAAAAAACCAGCCAAATGTGACTGTCGGCACAAGAACAAATTAACCCCATCAAAGCATTCCGACAAGAAAGTGCAAAGTGGACTGTATTTTGCTTTTAAGAGGGTAACCCTCAATTACTCTCAGGTTTCTTTAGTTGCATCCACTATGCAGGGGAACACAGAAAGAAGTGTATTTCTACAATTGGTATTACAACTTCGCCACACACTGGCAAAGGCAGTCTGTATATTGCACCAACTGTCTTTTGTTCTGAGGTATACATGTAGTAAAAATGTTCTAAAGATACATCTTAATACTAAGTGTAAACTTGCGTACAAAAAAATGTGGGTGCAGAGCACCAGAAAAAAGTAGTGGGCGCCAAGTACTCCGCCTTTGTACCCACTAACTTACAGTCCTAAACCCTCCCCCTCTCATATGGCAACTTCAGCACTACATTGGGAGTTTCAGCAGTCTATATCATGTCTAACTCTGACTTACCAGGGATCAAACAACTGAGAAACAAAAGCTACTTCATAATATTATCTGCGGATCTAGCAGCAGATAGACCACAAACAACTATTCTCTGAATTGGAGGAAGACGTTCCTTAGGATGAGATGAAGACCTGGAAGGAGCAGAAACACGTCCCTTGGGAATAAATGGAGAAACATGTTGCCCTTTATGAAATGGAGACCCAGAAGGAGCCATCAAACCCAGCTCACGCATAATTTTCACTCGGCGTGTGCTTGGTGTAGATTTTTCAGCTGTAGTGGTCACCTGAGTGTCCTGCCAACATTCTCAATGAGTTAAATGTTACACATCACTGAAGGATTACGTATATAAATATCAACATACTTGTGTTTCCAAACCATTAAATTTTATTTAATGCCTCCACGTTCTCCTTTGGTCTGTTGAAGATGTCTATTTTTTTTTTCTTTTTTTTTTTTAATCAGGTTTCTTATTTAAATAGTTACCCACCAACCTAGTAATCCGTTGAAGATGCTCTTCAGTTCTTTTTTTGTTGATAAAAGGAAACTCAAGTGAATTTTTTTTGGAAAATATGAATGCATGAAAATGTAATCTTAATAGAGAGAGACATCAGAGTAGGACGTTCAATAAGTGCATGGTAACCCAAGTGCATAAGCTTATACTGGAAATACAAGTTTTATCAAAAGGTTTCGAAAAAGAGAACCAATTATACTCACTTCATCCATGGACCTGTGCTTTCCCTTGAGACCATCACTTTGGGCTTTGCCAGATCCTTTTTCAGTTTTCTGTGGAACTGAGGTATTGATTTTTGCACTTTCTGGCGATTTACTCGTGGAAGGTCCAAACTCCTATAAGAAAAATAAGATTCTCAACTTCAAATCTCAGGCAAAAATATTTTGGACAGGCAAGATTCAAACAAGGAATTCATGAGGCAGAACTTGTCTGCTTGTGAAATTTAGGGATTTTAGCATCTTTTTTTTTCCAAGTCTACATTACACTTTAAGTTCTTCTAAGTCTTTTTCAGGTTTCTTTAGCAGCAAGATGGTTCTCCACTTGAGACCTTCATTTTACATGAATCAATCTTTAGCTTCAGAAAAAAGGATATGATTAAGGAGAATGGAAGATGTACGCTCACAGATTTTTTGTCGCTTGACTTGGGTGTCTCCGGGATTTTATCTCGCTTTCTTTTTCGGCTTTCCTCTTCCTTACGCTTTTCTGAGCCTAACTTTACTTTTGTCATCTCCTTTGTCTGCTTTGCATCTGCTTTCTCAGCAAAGTACCTTGGCTGAAAACAACATGAAATGGCCTTCAATCAATTTATCCAAAGAAGCATGAAAGTGACCATGCAAGTACATAAATCAGGCAAGACTTGACTTGAAAATAGTCATTTTAGTGAACAGCTCATGCAATTACACTTATAAGTACCTGCTAAATTGGCCCTCTTTTCTTGATAGGGAAAAGGGGAAAAAAAAAAGGAGGGCCAGTTTAGCAGATATTTCGACAAAACCAATTTAGTCAATTTGGCCCTCTGTAAATGTAGGGACTGCAAATCAATTCATTTTCAAGTTTCTCTTTATGAAATGTTTGTCAACTTTGACATATTTAGTTCTGACATGTTTAACTAGGTTACGAGCTATATTGACCACATAGTTATTGTCACAATAAAGCTTCACGGTTCTCCAACTTAATATTCAGGGCTCATAGAAAATCTTGAGCCATAACAGCTCACAATTACCTCGTACAATTAATTGAATCACTGCCCCTACACTACATATTGTGATAACTGGTGCTTCTCCTTCCATAGACTCGCCTTTCCTGATTTGGTTCGATAGGTTTCCGAAGGTCTAAAACCAAGTTTTAACTGTTTTTTTGTAGATCAACAGTATATGTTTTCTGCGAAGAGTTTCCTTCCTTGGATCCTCTAGTCCTAAATCCTGAGTAAGTGCTTTTTTAGCTTCCTGGACCCATTATTTCCATTCTCTTTTTCTAAATACTTTAAAATATAGCTTCTTTTTCATCTAGAACAGTCCCAATTACCAACAATGTGACTCCTCTTGAGGCCGAATGCTTGTAAAACAATGTATCATATTCAACATTGCAATCCTAAGTCTTCCAAAGCATGTCCAAGGAGATCTTTTGAGCTCATATAATGCCTTTTCAGTATGCACACTTTGTTTTTCCTAGATTTATGCTAAAGCAGGTGGAACTTCCGTATAAATTTCATTGCAATAGGTAAAAAAGGCGTTCTTTACTTAAGAACTATAGTAAAGACTAATCACAGTTTGCTACTAGAGATAGCAACACCGTTACTATATCCATCTTCATCTCTGGCGCAAACGACTTTTGATAATCCACCACATAGGTATAGGTTTGTGTATATGTATTTCCTTGTAGTCTCACTTTAAATCTCAATGGATACTTCGGACTTATACACTTCGTTGTGGAGACCATTTGCACCCTTTCTAGTGGCTATTGGTAGATCCTAATCGAGGACAGTAAATAATAGCTCAGTATTTACCTCATTCTAAAGCAACGATTCGGTCTTGTTGAACCCAACAGGATTTATAAGTGCTTTATTCGTGCTGTAGTGGCTTTGTGAGTGCAGGATTAATTGGCCAGGATGATTCTTCAGAAAGATTAGGAGATTGAATCGACGGGATCTTCTTCAAAGGGTGATGTTTCAGAATTTTGGCATAGCACATTGGTGATTCTCTAAAACAACAAATCCTTTTCTTCATATATGATGGTCACATCCTAAAGCAAAGGACTAGAAATGGAACTTTCTATCTCAGCAAATTTGACATTGTTAGAATTATAGGTTTTACGAGTGGCCTGATTGCTCCTTTGAGTCCCTATCAAATGACACTTAACAGCTCTACAATCGAACTTGCTTTAATTATGAGAGTGAACACATATGAAAACTTTAGGAGCCAATGTAGTTAACTCATTAAAAATCTGGGTAATATGCAGCAAACACCTCCATTCGACCTCTAAACACGAGGATTTGATTCGATTAATCGGGTGAAACGCAGAGAGGATAGTTTCCCCCAAAAAAAGTTTATGCAATAGTAAATCATCTATATCAGTTCTGCTTCATTCGGGCCAGTCTCATTCACCAAACAGCAATTTACTTTTTAGGACAAATTTAGGGTTCTCTAAATTTAAGAATTCTCTAAATCTCACACCTATGCTCATGCTATCATACAATATTGGCTGTCAATAGCACACCTAATGAAGCATAGCGTGAATGTGCAACTAGTCAACCCCCAAAGTTTCAAAGTCAAACAGGCATATACTGGAAACATTTAGGAAAAATTCAACTAAATTATCCACACAACAAAGAAGAAGAACAGAACAGGAAAAAAGGAGAAGAAAATGAAGAAGATGAAAGAAGAACATACCGGCTAAGAAGCTCAAACAAAGTTGAAACACCCACTAAGAAAATGTGAAGCCTCTTCTTTACGGAATATATATCAAGTAATCGAAGATTCTTTATTCTATATATACATGTATTGGGTGAGGAAGAAAAAGAAGCTTGCTTTTATTATTGTTTTGTTTAGTTTCCGAATGCCCCTCTTTTCAGTTTCTATTTTCTTAAACCGGAAATTTTATACAAATTGATGAGTTTTGAAATTTCCCCCCGCATTATTTAGATCATATAATTTCGATGTATTTAGGACACATCCCCTTGTTTGTGCCGCCCCGTCCCATACTGCTGTTATTCTTTTCTTACTTTTCCGACATTATTACTTTTTTTCTTAAAAAAAGAGATGTACATTATATTATTGCCTTTATATGATTTTTAAACTTATACTCCTACTAGCAAAACTTATAATTTTTAGAAAGAAAGAAATCAATGCTAAAATTTGCACTAAAATTAATTTGACCTCGTATTATAGGACATTAATTTGGAATGTAAAGAGTATTATTTGTAAAAATTTCCCGTACTTTTTTTCTTTTGACTTCAGACATTATAATTTTTTTAACTTCAACCAAATATGAGCAAAACGTCTAGTTTTTTGTATAAATAAATAGATGGGTGAATCCTCAAAAGATATAAACTAAGAAATCGACCACGATAACTTAAAACAATATCCACATCTTGATGTCAATCATGCATTTTGGAATTGGAAGTTTTGTTTGGAAAACTTACTCTATCCTGTTTAAATTATTTGCTCAAAAACCACCTTAAACCTCATAATTTTAAAATTTGTTAAGACATGTAAATCAATATTCTTTATAAATCGTCTGGTTTATAAACTAGTTGTACATGAATTACAATTCATAATTGTTATGCGACGAATACTAACACAAGAATTGTAATACAAGAATGGTAATACTAAGTCAATAATTAGTTTTATCATTTAGCAACTAATACAAGTTGTAATTTAGAGAAATTGTGAATTTCAAAATTTTACTTTATACATACAATCACATATTTTCTTAAAAGTGATTTTCAAGTTTCGCTAGAGCGTTGCACATAATTTTAAAATATTTCTAAGTATTGGTCAAGAACATTTTTGTCATTTTAAATACTTTATATTGTTATTAGATGTTGCGCCATTTCACTTTCTATTCACATAAATAAATACACAATAAACTGTTAGCATATACACTTATGCGAGAAATGAAAATTAAAAAACGTAATATTCATAATACAGATTTTTATATAATATGTAAACAATATAATACAGAATTTTACGTAAAAATTAATATTTATCATACAGTAAACCAAAGGCACTCTGAATTACCCCCCAAAAAGGGTAAAAACTAGGGATAATTATCCATTTAAGCAGCCCCGAGCACCTTGGAGTTAAATACCATGGGGTTGTCGATTTTCCTGTTTCTAAGAGGCTGTCTTCCTATTTTCTTGCAAAGTACAAAAGGTAAAACATCATAGCTACTACAAACTCATTGATTGTCGCTTATTACAGCTGATAAGGATATAAAATCAGGTTTAATATCAATTCTTTTAGCTGATTAATCTGTTTGTTTTGGTATGTGGTTTCTTCTCCACCCCCTTTGAATATACAGTTTTCTTTCCCGAATAATATGTGAAATTCTCTAAATTTGACATGTTCTTGATGTGTTATGACACGCATTTGTACTGTTGACATTTTTCTTTTTGCGTCTGATGTTATGTATGAAATTCTTGGAAGGTGTTTGATGAACCCGTTATTTATCCAGCATCAAGTTCAAAGCTTTAGCTTCTATTCTTCTTTACCCATTAGGATAGTACACGTTTGACCAGTCTGTTCAACTAAGACATTAGTAGCGCCTGGAGACTGGATGTGAATACTGAATTTTAAGTCAGTGGTAGAGTATACAATTGAAGGGGAGTCTTGGAGCAACGGTAAAGTTCTCCCTCTGTAACCTATAGGTCACGGGTTGGAGCCACTGATGCTTGCATTAGGGTAAGCCGGGTAGGCTGTCTAAATCTCACCCTTGGGGGGTGCGGCCCTCCCTCAGACCCTGCGTGAATGCATGATGCTTCGGGCTACCTTTTGGTACATAATACAAGTGCACCCATTACTCCTTTGTGGCAGTGGGTGCAAACTTAGCAATAATGTACATTTTCCAAATTATTCCGTTGTCTGTATATACAGTTCGAACTGAAGGCACTTGCTGCTAAAACCTTGCATTAGGCCATAGTGGAGATCTGCATGCAGCTTAATCTATCTACACCCTAGCCATTTCCAAGCACAGAATTTTACTACCTTGAACAAGATGATAACTTATCGACCCATGAACAAATGGATTGATATGATTCACTGCACCTTCAAAGAACAGGATGATATGGCTTGGTCTGCAATAGTGTTAGTATGATTTGCTTCTTCTTGGATGGTCAAAAATGTGTTTTGAGTGTGGGTTTGGTCTTGGGCATGCTGTAAGGGCTTGAAGTAGTTGAGGCTCGATATATATTGCAAGCATTTTGGGAGGTTAAAGATGTGGTTCTGAAGTTCAAAGATTTAGCTATGCTAATTAGGCAACTTCTAGAGGAACACCGCAGGTTTTCTTTTATTTAAATAACGGTAGCGCTCGAGCCAACTTGTGTGTACCTCGGCCAATCCACGGGAAAAATGACTTAGCTTTTTTTGCTTTTGCTGGAATTTGAACCCTAGTCTCCTACCGTCATTTCCAGTTTCATTTGCAGTTAGGCCACACCTGCGGATGCAGAATGCTATAGGCTATCTAATGCTAGTGAAGATTTACATGGTCATGGAGATGTTTCAGTCTCTTGTTGATTGTTTTTGGTCTGTGTTGGACGTTTGTCCCCTTTTCGGCAGCTATAAGTGTCATGAAGATGAAGAATCTTCTAGTCCTCCTCCCTACCCCGCTGGGATTAAAAAGGGAGAGGTTAATAAATAATAAAAAGAAAAGATCCGGACTACTGATTTTTTGGAGCTTTCTAGTTTCGCTTTTTTTTATCAGTTCGTTTTGTGAGTTGAACTGGTATAGTTTATCCGTAACGTCAGGAAATGATGAGTGAAAAAAGATGCTTTTGCTGTCTATTCTAATGCTTCACTAATTAAAAAAGAATAGGTTTTTAACAGTAATCCATGGAATAATTAGTAAGCAATGAACTAGCTGTAAAGGAATGTGACTCTACAAGCGCTTAGACACCATAACTTCATATCTATTGATGATAAAAGGAATAGTCACATTCCTAAAAGAAGCTCAAGAAGATCATAAAGAGTGAGTGCAAATTAGTCTATAGTATGCTGGTTTAGATAAATTTGGCAAGGAAAGGTTGAAGTCTGGTCCACCAGGAAAGCTCCAAAATTTTTGTTTGACTGAGGTGGAAAAGCCATTGGGTTAAAAAGAATGCTGGGAAGATTGCAGCAAATTTTTTTTTTTTTAAATTTGACGTTTAGCATCAATGTCGGAGGATGCAAAGCGCAACTTATATTTATGGTGACGTGAAGAAAGTAAAGGTAGATTTGTTGCAATTTTAAGATTTTAATTCCATAAGTCGCAACTTGCCGTTTCTGGTGCCCTTTTTATAACAGGTCGTGCTTGTATATAGGTGTGGGCTGTGGCCAGGGTAGTTAATGTCATAAGAACAAAGTGTTGAAGGGCAGATAAATAGCTAGCAAGTAGGGCTAGTGGGACAGGACCGTTGTGTTTTGTGCTGAGCTTACTTTGTCATCAAAGAGTAGAAAATTAGTCATGATTAACAAGAATTACTCAATTTCATTTGGCCAGTATGAATGGATTCTGTATGATAAATGATGGAACTGTGAGAATGCACGGGAGAAAAATTTATTCATTAACAATGATACTACTTCTACTACATATGGGATTAGGATATATTCTACTCCTCCTACATATGGGACTAGGACATATTCTACTCCTGCTACATATAGGACTAGGACTATTTACACATGATTATCTAACACTCATCCTCAAGCCGGTGCATACAAATCATATGTTCCAAGCTTGTTACATATGTAACTAGTACGAGGACCAGTGAGGGACTTGGTGAAAATATCTGCAAGCTGATCATTCGACATACAAGGCCATAGACTCCCCCTAAGTAACAAAACTAGGTGGTTGCTGATAAACATAAGTTGGCCGAAAGGTCGCCGGAAAAATTTGAAAATAGTGAGACTAAGCCGAACACTACAAAATAGGTTCAAAAACATCACCAGAAACACAGACTTTTCTAGAAATTAATATTCACGCGCGGGAAATCACTGTTCACGCCGGAAAAAATAAAAGTTACCAGAATTTGATGTAATTTATATGGGTAGGCTTAGAATCATTGATGAGTAAGTTGTCCTGAAGAAGTTTTGTCAAAAAGTGGCCGGAATAGCTCACACGCGCTGAAAAAGTTACTGGCGGCGCGTGAGGGACTTTTTGCTGGAGCGTTGACTGTTTCCGAACAAGATGGTAGTGTTGATTTTTGCACAACACTTACCGATTAGGAGATAATGCAAATCAATCTTGAGTCGTCAACCAGAAAGACACACGGTGACTGACTTTTCTGTTTCGAAGGGACTGGAATTTATGGGATTCAGTCGCACAAGGGTTTTGGATCCGATGGTGGTACTGGTATATGCAAAGTACCACTGTAGCAGTGATACAAGACGACGTTGCCGGAAAATTGCACGGTGACGAGATCTTTCTTCCCGAATGTCGCTGGAATGACGCACAACGATAATTTTCTCGCTGAAGCTCTGATACCATGTGATAATGCACGGGAGAAAAATCTATTTATTAACAATGATATAATGAACCCCATATATAATACAGATTCTACTACTACTACATATGGGACTAGGACATGTTCTACTCCTATTACATACGAGACTAGGACTATCTACACATAACTATCTAACCGGAAGAATAGGTAATAGAATAGCTTGTTTGACAATAGCAATGGCTATTACTCGTTGCAGTATCATTTAGCAAGTTTTTGTGACATCTAAGTTGTTCAAGTCAGGCATAACAGCTAGACAGACTTTCCAGTGGCCATCCATTGTGCTACCGACTTCCAATCTAGAGACTCATGTCACCACCAGACGCAAACAAACGTTTTTCTCTCCCTTTTGCCTTCTTTTTCATCAAATAGATGTGCAATCACTGATTAAAGGTATGAACCGCTGATAAGGAATAAATGAAATGTTCATGTTCTTCAGTTAGCTAAAAGCATAAGAGGAACCCATAATGTACACCTGCTGTTCTTTCTTAAACGCCTTTTAATTTCTAGGTTGAGCCAAAAGATCTTGATCCTGTTGGATATATGGATGGATTTGTTACATTAATCTTTATTTGTTTTATGCTAAGTCGTTTTGTTATACTAATTCTTGCTTTATGTGTCTGTGTGCGTCTATTCATAGGCAGTCAAGAAAATAGGTTGAAGCGTTGAAGACTAAATATTCTCCAGGTAGAAGTAATGGTGGAATGGTGGTGGTCTTTAGTGGGAGCTGCTGTGCCAGCTGTAGTGGCAGGTCAAGCTTTCAGGTTGAAAAAGAGGAGAGATGAGGAGGAGAGGTTAAAGAGGGCGAGAGGCCGTGAGAAGAACTCTGATGACATATTTGTTTGTGAAAGAGTGTGTACTTCAAAAAGGATGCTCAAGAAGGTTGGTGCATTTTCTAAAGACCCCGCACCCGATACTTGTGTTACTGTTTGTGGTGTTTCCGAGCTTGATGCTTGTGCTGATGCGTGTGCTCGGACTGTTTGTGTTAATCAGCATCAAGTGCCTAACTGGAATGATATCTGTCTTAAAAGGTGTCAAAGTGAGTGTCTTAGGATCTCACAATCTTCTGTAGGGTCTTCTTAGCCCGTTGCTCTAACATTTTGCTTTATCATTTCAAGAATTCTGGTCTATTGACAGTCTTCTGAAGTTCATGAATATCATTTGTGCTATCTATTGTGACTATGCTTTGAGATCTTTGATATTGGTAGCTTGTGAGTTGAAGACTAAGGCTCGTTTGGTAATATGTATTAGGAAAAATAATACATGTATTGGCTTTGGTATTATTAATCTCTTCTTTAGCGTCTGCTGCGCATTGCTCTAACATTTTGCTTTTATCATTTCAAGAATTCTGTTCTATTGATAATCTTCTGAAGCTCATGAACATTATTTTCGAATTCTATTTTGACTATGCGTCGAGATATTTGATATTGGTAGCTTGTGAATTGAAGACTAAAATTACAAGACAAACTTGATTCCAGAACCACCTGAATTCATTAGAGATTGAGATTGATTTTCATTTCAAACGGGTTATGTTTTTTTTTTTTTTTTTTTTTTTTTTTTT
>MCJB01031351.1:15350-30232 GCA_002018475.1 Nicotiana obtusifolia
TTTTAATTGGGGTGGGGGGTGGGGGTTAATTAGAATTCTACATCATGTATATAAGCTGAAGCAAAAAGGAATTCCTTTTTTGTGTTATTTTAAGAGTACATCAAATCAATTAACTATGTCTCAATTCCGAATTAGTTGGAACGTTACACGAATCTTGTGTTTTCATTCCACTTTGTTCAGATTCATTTCATTCTAATACCAAATAACTCACTCAAGGAAATTAGGAGTTCGCTACATCTCATACTTCATCTCTCTATATGACATCCAAGTCTCAAACCATTGTAATGATGGATCATAGTGTGTTAGCTGTCAACCTATCCAAATAATAACAAGTTTAGAATTAGCATGGAAGCGTTTCTCGTCTGCCAGGTGCACAATGTTATCTAGTATTTGTACGAATGAAAATAGAATGTAGCTGTGAAATAAGCGAGGTATGCTCAAGTTGATCCAGACTCCATGTTATTAAGCAAGAAAAACTCTCTTTCCCCATTACAAATAGAGATCATAATATCTTTCTTAGATGGGCAGGAGCTGTCTTTTTCACAAGCCGGGTGAGAGAGAAGCACTTCATCATGGTGATAGTGGTAAAGGTAGAGCCAAATTCAGTCCAATCCGTTCATTTAATATCCTAGTAAGCGTGGCGCAGAAAAAATTGTTTTGAAGTTTAAAGATAAAGCGAATCCATAAAATACATGAATGCTACAAAGGCGATGCAGTGGCGTGACTCGTACAAGGCATCAAAATTATTACTTTGTAGTGTTTAATAGTATGAACTATTATACGATGAATAATAATACAATAATACTTATGCAGAGATTGCAATACAAAAATCAAGAACTAGCTTTTCTTAGAGGTGTACCTGTAGCCTACGTTAGGATGATTAACGACATGTATGATGAAGCAAAGACCCGAATGAGGATGGTGGATGGGAACTCGGATCATTTCCTGGTTATGATGGGGTTGCATCAGAGGTCGACACTCTGCCGTTTTTTGTTTGCCCTGGGGATGGACGTACTGACACGCCACATCCCAGGGGAGGTGCCATGGTGCATGCTATTTGCAGGTGATATTGTATTGATTGACGAGATGCGAGGCGGTGTAAACACGAGTTAAAGGTATGGAGGCAGACCCTGGAGTCTAAAGATTTCAAGTTGAACAGGATCAAGACAGAATATTTGGAGCGTAAGTTCAGTGGTGAGACTCAAGGAGGGGAAAGGAGAGGTGAGGCTGGACTCACAAATCATCCCTAGGAGAGGAAGTTTTGAGTACCCTGGGTCTATTATTCAAGGAGATAGGGAGATTGATGAAGATGTCTTACATCGTACTAGGGCGGGATGGATGAAATGGAGACTCGCCTCCGCTGTTTTGTGTGACAAGAGGTGCCACCGAAACTTAAATTTGAGTTCTACAGAGTGGTGGTCAGACCGACAACGTTGTATGGGCTGAGTGTTGCCCAGTCAAGATCGCTCATGTCCAGAAGATAAAGGTAGTAAAGATGAGGATGTTGAGATGGATGTGCGGGCACACCAGGTTAGATAGGATTAGAAATGAGGCTATTCATGACAAGGTGGGTGTGGCCCCTATTGAGGACAAGATGCGGGAAGCGCAACTTAGGTGGTTTGGTCATGTGAGGAGAAGAAACACAAACGCCCCGGTGAGAAGGTGTGAAAGGTTGACATTGGAGGGCCTACGGAGAGGTAGAGGTAGGCCAAAGAAGATGTGGGAGTGGTGATTAGGCAAGACATGGCGCAGCTTCAGCTGACCGAGGACATGACCCCTGATAGGAAGGCATGGAGGTCGAGGATTAGAGTAGAAAAGTAGGTAGTCTAGAGTGTTCTTAACAGTAAATATCAGCACGCAGTCTCGCTTTCTGTTGGTAGTAGGTTTTTATTGACTAACCATTATTTTCTTTTATTATATTACCTTATTATCTTGTTGTCTTTATTATGCTTTTCATATGGCTTTTGGGCTATCCCTTCTTGTCTGTCTTTTTATTAATGTGGTGCTTATGTTTTCCTGAGCTGAGGGTGTATTGGAAACAGCTTCTATATCCTCACAAGATAGGGGTAATATTTGTGTACACACTACCCTTCTAGACCCCACAGTGTGGGATAATACAGATATGTTGTTGTAGTAGTAGTAGTATTTCTCATACAAAAATTCGTTTTCTACATTCTTTCACGTATGAAATAATGAAAGATTCTCCCATAATTTATGAAGGTATTAGTTATACTGAAAACAAAATATTGTATCATTATTTTAAGAGTTTTATACCATAAACTAAACGCTTCACTAATGTTGCAGAGTTCTATGCCAAGATCATTTTTATACGGCAAACCACACCAGCCCTGATGGTATTGTATCCATTCTGGCGTCGTGTTGATTGGATTTGTCTATTAATTGACATTCTATCCCTACTTAAGGAACTCTATTCTTTTAGAAGTTGAGCAAAAGAGCCTTTGCCCTTTCACATTTCTTCAGTACATACATCAAATAGAACAAAAGCAAATCTCCCAGCTCAAGATTATTTCTCTCCTCGTTGTTCTCCCAGCTCAAGAGTATTACTCTCCTCGTCGTCAATCCTTTAAGGCTCCTTGCTTCCGCGAGTTCAACCCCGTTAATTGGCATATATCACCAAGAAAAAGGGAGCAAAGAAAACACAGAGAGAAAGCACAGTACAACAAAATTCCACATGCTCAGATCTAAAGACAAGAAAACACTAGAATTTGCACAATAATGACTAGACATAGCAGAAACTTGAATAATACTACGATGAACGATCTTAAGCACAAACATAACCTTTACACAAAAATATTGACTTAAATGAGTTGATAAGATGAATTATAGACTATATACACAGGGACCTTGTGAAACCTTATAGCAAACCATTAAAGTTACCTCAGGTAAAGATCAAAACTTTACCACTGAAATACAAAAACAACTACGCCTTAATCACAAACTATCTCTAGGGAAAACAACTTTAGGAAAATGTGAACAAGACAAGTAAGATAGGATTTAGAAATTTGAACTAAACGATCATTCAATAACCAACAAGTCTGAATAACACGTAGTACCTACAAACCCAGGAAATCCACCAACAACAAGAGAAATTTCTACAATGAGAAGAAGCACCGTTATGCAGTTCTGAGGTCAAAATATATATTTCTTCATATAAATGAAGAGAAGTAGCTAATTTCGCTCGCTACTCACTTCCTACAGCATTTGAGCATTCAATTTAAAAAGAATTCTTGGCTCCTGCAAACCTGACCGATACACTAAAGCATAAATATTGTCTTTTCATGGAAGAGTTGAGTTAAATGAGTTAGATAAGATGAATTATAGACAATACACACATGGAACTCAGGAAAACTTATAATAAACCATCAGAAGTTAGCTCAGGTACCAGATCAAACTTTATCACGAGAAAAACATAACAAGAACTATGCCTCAAGGCCAAACTACTTTAAAAAAATGTGACTAAGGCAAATAGAAGAATTTCTTGAAATAAAAGGTCATCCAACTACAAGCAAGTCTACAACTACAAGTCTTGAAAATTGAATAACATAAAGTACCTACACACCCAAGAAACCTACCAACAACAATAGAAATGTCTACAAACATAAGAAATCTACCAACAACAAGAGAAATTTTTACAATGAGAAGAGCACAATACTGGGGTCAGCATATATACTTCTTCATATGAATGAAGATAAGCAGCTACTTTTGCTCACTACTTCACTAAAACATTTCAGCATACAACTTAAAAGGATTTTTTTGGCTCATGTATACCTTACCAATTCCATCTGCCTCAAATTTAAGACCCCTTAACCTCCACCATTCTCATAATATTCCAATCAACTTGATCAGACTAAACATTAATTCCATAACTCAAAATCCTTGAGGCAATTCATTTAGAAACCATAAAATGAACCCTAAATTCCTTTTTAGGTATACTTCCTAGGCCTACCTCTTTTCTTAGCTCCCGTTGACGCTGACATCGGTCTTGGAGCCGAAGGTGGAGCCTGAGTCTGAGCTTGAGCCTGAACTGGAGCTGGAGCTGGAACCGGAACCGGAATTGGAGTAGCATTTTGATTTGCAACATTCACATTTCCCTCGGATGAAAACATAGGTGGCATCCAACTAGGAAATCCTGCACCAGCAGCAGCAGCAGCAGCAGAAGGACTTTTCCCATTTTCCAAATCCCCATTCACAAACCCCATTGGAAAAAAACCCCAAATGCAATAATAAGCTTCTCTTCCCGGTACCAATGGCGGCATAGACAGAATCTCAGTTGCAGTAAACGCCCTATTACACTTCTCACACCTTAAACAACACCCTTCATAAACCCTAGCATACTCATACAAATTGTAACAGTAAGGACACGCCGTCCACAAATTGACCACACTTTGCCCCCTCATCCCACCGCTCACCGGTGTCGCTGCCGTCTTCGGCTGCGGAGGCTGAACCGGAACCCTATTCTGAAAATTCACCGGACTCGGGTTCGAATTCGGGTTCTGGTTCTGACCCGAATTACTCCCACCACTACCCCCACTAGCCCTACTGCTTCTTCTCACAGGCAATTTCTCATCTCCTCTTTTTTGCTGTTTATTATAACTCTTAGGCCGTCCTCTTGTTGGAACCAAATTAACCCTACTAAAAAGGGAAAGCTCATTATCATAAAGACCCTTTTTAGTAGGATCCGAAAGAACAGCCCAAGCATCAGCAACAAGACCAAAAGCAGAATCAGAAGAAGGGTATTTATTCTTATCAGGGTGAAGAAGAAGAGCTAAACGACGATACTGTTTCTTAATTAGCTCAGAATCATCAGTACGGCTTTGGATTTGAAGAATAGAGTACCAATCGTGGTGATTGTTGATTCGTTTTGTAGAAGCTAAAAGAACTTCAGCAATGGCTAAGATCTGATCTGGACCTTCTAATAA
This sequence comes from Nicotiana obtusifolia, assembly GCA_002018475.1. Lineage (NCBI taxonomy): Eukaryota > Viridiplantae > Streptophyta > Magnoliopsida > Solanales > Solanaceae > Nicotiana > Nicotiana obtusifolia. The sequence goes on from MCJB01031351.1 coordinate 20,291, forward strand.
AGGCTCAGTTTCTTGTGCTAAAAGGGCAAAATCTTTACAAGGTCCGAAATCTTTTTCGCGGAGGAGTTTTTCTGCAACGCCTAGTAATCTTTCTGCCTCAGCTCTGCTTGTAGTCGTATGATGTTCCATTTTTTTTTTCAGGGGAATTTTTCGCAGTTTGGTTTTTTGGGTTTTGATCTGAAAATGGGGACGGAGAAAATGAAGGACGGTTTTGGGAAGGAGGAAGGAGGGTGCGAGGGGTTAGGGGTGGGTGGTGTTACTATAGACAGTGTGTAGAGTGCAAAGGTTGTCGTTTTAGGACCAAATGAGTTTGGGATACAACTTTGCATAAACGTTATCTGACAGTGTAATGAGGTTTGAATGTAGTACTTTGATTATGGGTATACCTGTCATTTCTCACTTTCGAGTGTACTTTCTTATTACATTTTCTTTTAATGTAATTATTTTTGGTAGCTAGTATTTTTTAGTTTTTCTCATACAAATAAGTTTTTATATTTAAAATTAATTTAACTTTAATTTTATATATTTTTATTTTTTTAGATTAAAAACACATAAATTTTAATTTCAAAAGCCAAAGAATTCAGTGAATCATATTATTTGTAATAAAATAATTTATCACATAAGTATCTATTGTTTAAGTTATTCTTGCTTTTTAAAATTATGTGCCTACTCAAACTACATGAGATAAATTCAAATGGAGGGAGTATAATTTCTAAGGTTTTGGCTTATACGCATGCCTCCTCTAAATAATCGCTTTGAGGGACGGAATTAAAGGGTAATGTATGTAGCATGTAAATCTATGGTTTTTTTGTCAAATTAGGTATTTTAAGTATGTATTTTTAAGAATTAGACTTATACTATATGTTGGCACCCATATCTCACAAAGGCTGAATAGTGCACTTGGTTGAATACAAAGTTATTATTTACCCAAAGAAATAAGGATCGATTCTAATTTAGTATTTTTTTTCTTTTTTTTTAATGGTGCACCATGTTCTAAAAGTCATAGATCTACCTCTGATCGCTTCTATAATAATTAGGATTACAAAACTATTCTGTAACCTAAAGGACAAGTTTATCCCTTATTTTTCAACTTTATGTTTTTTAAAATATCGAGTAATAAAATTAACTTATTTTATTTTAATCTTTGATGCATGCATTTAATTTATGCAACCTAAAAATGGGTAGATTTACCCCTTATCTTAATATTTGATGCATACATTTAAAATTTAATGGGTAGATACATGGATGTTATAAAATTATCTATTTCCAATGAAAAACTTAGCGTTTATGAACTTTAAGATAAGGCAAGTTTTCTTGTTGTAATAAAAAATGAGTAGTTAGATACATGTAAATCCATGTACCTTTTATATTCTTAAAGGCTAGAAAAAGTTATATTTAAAAAATGTACTATGATAAAATTATTCAGCTCAATAATATCAATGCAATTCTACCACATAATAGGTGAAGAATTTCGTTATTGAATATTTCATCTTTTCTTAAACCTCAGATTTTCGTTATTCAATACTATCGTTATTATTTTCTTTGTTCACTCAAAAACAGTCACTTTTAGACTCATCTTGAAATGAAAATAAATGGGCGTTTCTAACATCCATGCATCTACCCATTAATTTTCAGCCAAATTCATGAACTAACTCGAATGTCACGCTGCTTAGACCATCCCAATCTTGCACCATTTCTTGCACCAAATGCTATTTTGGTGTAAAAAATGGTGCAAAGTTGCTCCAACCTTGCACTATATTGTGCACCATTTTGGTGCATGAATAGTGTTGCACCAAATTTGGTGCAACACTATTCATTGCACCATTTTACTATTCATCAATAATTATTATCATTTTATTATTATAACACACTTTTAATTTAATATATTAGAGATTTAGATTCCTAATATACCTATTTATCTACACCATTACTATTCATTAATATTTTATTATTATTTTTTATTATATAACACTTTTAATTTAACATATTATAAATTTTAATTTATAATTATAGATTCCTAATGTATCTACTTATTTTTTATGTAATATCTTATAATATTTATTTTACATCTTAATTTTGGAGTGTAAGTTTTATAAATTAATTTTTCTATATATTATTTTATATTAAATTGTAAGTTAATTTTATTATAAGTTATAATTGTATTAAAAAATATAACCATCACAAAAATAAAAATTACAGATATAAAATATAATATGTTGTTAATAAATAACACAATATTCAATAACATAATAATTTCGAATATAGAACACAATTATAACACAATATTCAATAACAACACAATGATCGATAACATAACAATCTCCAATACATTAAAATTGAAAATACATTAAATAACATAATAATTTAGAAAATTATAACAACAATTTAGTATTCTGGTAGGTCGTTTCCAGATCCACCAATATTATTAAAATATGGAGTGTATGGGGCAGTTGATGCTTGTGTTTGTGACTGTTGAAATTGTTGACTTCTTTTATCCATTATTCGTTTTTGTTCTTGTCGAAAGAAGAAATATTTCGCGATGAAACACGAATCATGTCGAAAAGATCTTGAACGTGCATTCGGAGCTTTGCAAGCTCGTTTTGCCATTATTGCAGGACCCTCGCGTTTTTGGAGAAAAGAAGTGCTACATGATATAATAACATCATGTATTATATTGCACAACATGATAATCGAGGATGAGCGTGATCTTGATGCACCAATTCAAGATGCTTGGGAAGGTCCAACTCCAACAGTAGAAATGGTAGTAGATGAAAATTATCGATTTGAACAATTTTTAGCTCGACACAAAAAAATTAAGAACAAAGATGCTCATTTTGCACTTCGTAATGCATTAGTAGAGCATTTATGGGAGCAACGTACTAATCGTGAAAGTTGAATATTTATGTAGAAATTAAAATAAATTCTACCTTAATGTAATAGTATTTATTTAATTATATTTTAGCAATGATTTCACTTTTATTTGAATTATTCATTAATATGTATAATGTATAATATTTGCTTATAATCTATATTATTTAAAATTTTATTGTATAAAATATTTTTTTGGTTAATTTAGTATAACAAAGGATTATGAATTACATGGGATGGATAAGTGAAAAAGAAAAAGAAAATAAAGAATTTTATCTGAAATTATAAAATAAAATTTAAGTAAAAGAAAATAATATAATATAAGAGAGAGAGAAGAATATAAAAAAAATATTCTGTTTTGGTGCAAAAAATGGTGCAATGGGTTGGAGTTAATTTGCACCATTTTGGTGCATGCACCAAAATGGTGCAAAAAATGGTGCATAAGGTTGGAGATGCCCTTAAGCAAGTGAGTTCATTATCTGAAAGTGTAGACAAATCTATAACATATATGTTGTTCACTCTTTTTCCCTGCAAAACTATCTTGTCAGTGGTAAGATTAATCACAAAGCATTTTGTAGAGGTGAATGCTACCATGTAACCTCTATCAGACAAATGTGATATACTTATTAGACTATATTTCAGTCTATCTATCAAGTAGACGTTCTCAATAGAGTGAGAATCAGTCTTACCTACTTTTCCAACCCTAATGATCTCATCTTTCTTCCCATTTCCAAAGGATAAATTACCTCCTTTAAGGTCCTCAAGTGAAAAGAACTGATTCTTGCTTCCTGTTATGTGCTTTGAGAAACCACTATCCATGTACCATATTTGGCTTCTCCCCTTCACTTGGACTTACAAAAGGAAATGCGGGGTTAATCTTAGGAACCCAAACTAGTTTGGTTCCCTTTCTATAGGCAAAAGGATTAATCGAATTTGTTTAGCCCAACTTGGTAGCCTATTCTTCCCTTGAACAAATTCTTTGTCCTTTTGACTTGCCTTTTCTTTTGCAGTTCATTCACTTTTGTAGTGACCTGTTTTACTACAGCCTGTGCAAATCTTGTTCTCAGGAAGTGTGAGGTACTTGCTTTTGGGATCCCACTTAGGTACCAGGTTCCCAAAGCCAAGTCCTCTTCTGTTGTTACTACGGTGTTCTTGTAGCCATGAAAGTGCATCGGAGGACCTGTTCTATTTACAAGTTCTGTCTAGCTCATGCTTGACCTTGCTTAGATCCTCCTTTAGGATTCTTACCTGCTCATCCCTTTTGTACAACTCATCTTTTATTTTTCCTACATTTTCTTCTAAAGTGAGTTGTGTGTGATCAGCTGTCTTTTTACCTGTTCCTAATTTCAATTTTAAATTTACAGATCTAAGCTCTAGGACAGTTGAGTCAAGTGCATGAATCTGGTTCTTCAACACAATATTTTCACTTATAGTTTCACTAACCCTAAGTTCCAGGTTTTTGCACTTAGCCTTCAAAATCACACATTCTTTAGACAGATGTTCCTTTTCGTTGTTTACATCCTCAGATTCATCAATTAGTTCTAGTAGTAACTCAGATAACCTTTCTTTAGACAACGATCTAATCTTATCTTTGAGATAAATTACACTTATCTCAGTTTCTTCATCAGATTCTCCAATTGCCATGAGTGCTTGTTCATCTTCATCATCATCATCTAAGATTTCATCTAAGCTTTCTCTCCAAGCAGCGACCATAGCCTTGGTTGATCCTTTGTTGTTGCTTTTCTTGGGTTGAACCTGTTCCTTCTTCCAGTTCCTTCGTTCAGCTCTTTCCTTCTTCCATTCAATTTCTCATAAAGGACAGTTCTTGATGTGGTGATCACTCTTTCCACACTTGTAGCAGCCATCATTGGTTTGCTTCTCAGGAGCTTTTCACTTGCTATAGCTTCCACTTATTGAAGAACCTTTTCCTCTCCTCAGGTACTGCTTGAAGCCCTTGGTGATCATAGCCATTTCATCTTCTTCTAAATCAGAACCTTCAGTGATTCTGAGTGCCAAGCTGTGACGACCCAAAGGGTCATCACTTGTTTTTAGATTGAATTTAGTATTCCGAGGCTTAAAAACCTCCTTTTTACCTTACCTCGATTTGCATGTGCAGTCTGTATAAATTTTCAGAACGTTTTTATGTGGAAAAAAAAAAAGATTGGATAGGAATAGGATCCTTAGAGGCTTATCAAGATAATTTCCATCTCCAAGTGGACACTATAGCTACTGATACCATTGGCCCTATATAAAGAGGTGAAAGCATCATCATAATTCACGGTAAATGTGTTTTCCTCTTTTAGCAAACTCAGGGAGAGCAACGAATCCTCTGCTATCTTTCAAAAGTGATCAAAAGAAATTTTGAGCGGTCTAGAGATTGCTTAGATAGATTTGAAGCTTTCGGACACAAAGTCTCAAGGCGAAGGTTTGTTGGAATCTTGAATTTGGTTGCAAAGCGAGGTAAGTGTCTGGTCTAACCTTAGCTTGAGGGATTAGGAGTTGTGTCCTATTTGTTAATTGCTTCTTATTGAATACGACGTATAGGCATGGTGACGAGTATTTATACGTTGGTGTCGTGCATGACCGTGAGTCTTAAATGGATAGTTGTTGTGTTCTTAAATGATACGACGAAAGCCTTAATTGATGATTCTCGATGTTGAGCAAGAATTCAGTTTATTTATCGTGGACTTTATATTTGGAAAATTTTCAGCTTTATTTGAACCACTTTTTCTTTTCTTTTCTTTTCTTTTCTTTTTTTGTGATTACGTATATTATGACATATGAAATTAATTATGAAAAATGTTGTTCCTTTTGTCACGTCATTATATAAAAATGTGAAAATCATTTCTAAGAATACGGGATTCTAATTTTTTGAAATATTTATAGAGTTGCAGCGACACGTCCACTTTATCCTGCCAACTAGGTGCTGGGGCTACATCGATAATGTATGTTAATTTAGTCCATAGTACATAATAAGATTCAGTCCATCTAGTGGTGTTTAGCACATTAAAAGGGGTTTCGACTGTGCAGAGTCATATATCCGGTGAAGGTTAAAGAACGCAACCGGGCAGTGCTTGTGGGATTTCTAGATCTTGATCGTATTAATTCGTCTCTGTAAATTCTCATGGTGTTTCTAAGGACAGGACATCTTAATTATTTAAGTTTGTATTCCTATATCTAACTAAAATACATTCTTTTACTCAAGCAATAGATATTGAGGATCAATAGGCCTATGGCAACTAGCTCAGAAATTAAGGCATGGTTGTTGTAAATATTTTTGACGAATAATGGGCAATAATGTGGCAGGCGCATTCATAAGAGACTAGTATAGTAGAAAAGTTAAATCGAATTATGATTTTTAAAGGTATTTTGAGACTACAACCGTCTGTAGAGCTAGTACACCTCTTCCTTTTTCTTTTTGTGCTTTTCTTTTTTTAACTCTTTTTTTTATTATTATTTTGCAATTTCATATCTTTAAATGTCTAGCAGCTTAGTTTACTACCATCTGATTCCTTTTTCTTTTCTTTGGCCTTTCACTCTTCTGTAGTGATTTTTTTCAAGTAGTTAGCATTTTGTTTTCATTTTTTTAAACTTATAGATAGAGGAAGAAATGAATGGAGTTGAACTTATTTGGACTCATATATTGTGAGCACATGAGCATGTAATAACTGAGGGACTTGTAGAATTAATTGAACACTTCAAAATTAAGCTGCCGCTTTCCCAAAAAGTTTAGCTGGATTATCAGTCCAGGATCTCTATGTTCTATTAATTGAGTATTGGCATTAGTTGAGCTGAGTAGAAGTTGAGTTAAGATTGGTTATAGCTGATTCTCCCTTGCCGGGATGTTTGCTTTGATATTATTATTCCCTTACTGGGAAGTTATTATATTGCTTTTGTTCCCTTGCCGGGATTTCTTGTGATTTTGTGATGACTTGTAAATGGTAGCGGGTGGTACGCCTACCACAAAATATGATGAAATGTGAGCGGGTGGTACGCCTACCACAAGATATAATGAAATGGGAGCGGGTGGTACGCCTGCCACAAGATATAATGAAATGGGAGCGGGTGGTACGCCTACCACAAGATATGAGAAATGGGATCGGGTTGCACGCCTGCAACAAGATAGAAATGAAAGTGAAAGTTGCCTGTATTTCATTTTATTCGTGTTAGAAGTTAAATTGTAGTTTCCTTATTATTCTTTGATGGTCTGTTTTATCTGCTACCCCGAAGCATGTTTCCCTTCCCCAGCTTTAATGATTTAATTTCTTCTATCTTTCCGCTATAGATGTGTGTGTGTGTGTGTGTGTGTGTGTATATATATATATATATAACTGCACAGGTCTATCTGAAGTCTGGTCCTAGCCTCGTCACTACCTCGCCGGGGTTAGGCTAGGCACTTACCAAAACATGGGGTCGGTTGTGTTGATACTACATTCTGCACTCTTTTGTGCAGATCCCAGCGCTGCAGATTTCGGACCGTAGTGGGCTTCTAGTTTCTTGCCTCTCAGGCGACCCGAGGTAGTCCTGCAGGCGTCCGCAGGCCTTGGTGTCTCCCGTTATCTATTCTACCTATTTCTTTTATGTAGTCCCAGAGACAGCACTTTGTTATTTCTTTCAGACCCTTATTTGTAGTACTCTTAGACAGTCTGTGAAGCTGTGACACCAAATCTTGGGTAGTTTCGTTATGGAGATTTTATTAGCGGTATTTTAAAGTCTGAAATTTTATTATTTTGCTCGTAAAGTTATGTTGTTATTTAGTTGTTAGTTTTAAGTTGTAATGAATTTAAAAATAGAAGCAGGGCAAATAATTGGGTTAATTGGCCTTCCTAGCTTTCATTAGTAGGCGCCATCACGACTCCCGAAGGTGAGAAATCCGAGTCGTGTCAAGTTGGTATCAGAGCTCTAGGTTACATGGGTCTTACAGTTCATAGACAAGCTCGGTAGAGTCTGAGGGATCGGTACGGAGACGTCTGTATTTATCCTCCAGAGGCTACAGAGTTAGGAAAAACTTCACATTTGTTCTTTCTTGTCGTGCGGTTTTGTTTCTCAATGCTAATTGAATTTCTACTCTATTCTTTCGCAGATGGCGAGAACACGCGCTTCCTCATCTACCGCTCAGCAGCCCGAGCCCCTAGCAGCAGCTCCCACGAGGGGCAGAGGGTGAGGCCGAGGCTATGCTAGAGGCCGAGGTAGGGGCAGAGCTCAGCCTCCAGCAGCAGCACCAGTGGCGGAGCCTCATGTTGATTTTGAGGAGGAGGTTCCGGCCCCAGCACTTCCGGTGGGACCAGCTAAGGTTCCAGAGGGGTTTATTGCTACCCAGTTCTTCAGGACTCTTTGGTCCGATTGGTGGGTCTCATGCAGAGTGTCACCAGAAGGCTTACTTCCTGTAGCACCAGCCACTTCTCAGGCTGGAGGAGGGGCTCAGACCCCTGCTACTCGCACTCTGGAGCAGGTAGCTCCCCAGGTTCAGGTTCAGGTTCCAGTGGTTCATCCAGCCGTGGCAGTTCAGCCGGGTGCAGTAGCTCAGGCCGGCGATGTAGCGGCTATGTCCGCTGATGCTTTGTGGAGGCTAGATAGGTTCACCAAGCTCTTCACTACTACTTTCAGCGGTTCTTCTTCGGAGGATCCCCAGGACTTCCTATACAGCTGCCACGAGGTTCTCAGGAACATGGGTATTTTTGAGACCAATGGGGTAGATTTTGCTACATTTCGCCTGTCTGGATCCGCCAAGACTTAGTGGAGGGATTATTGCTTAATTAGGCCAGCCGGGTTGCCATCTTTGACTTGGGAGCAGTTCACAGCGTTGTTTCTGGAGAAGTTTCTCCCCGTTACTCAGAGAGAGGCCTATCGGAGGCAGTTTGAGCGCCTCTAGTAGGGTTCCATGACGGTAACCCAATATGAGACCAGGTTCATCGATTTGGATCGGCATGCTCATCATACTTCCTACAGAGAGGGAGAGGGTGAGGAGGTTTATTGACGGTCTTATTCAGCCGATTCGTCTTCAGATGGCTAGGGAGACTGGGAGTGAGATTACTTTTCAGGAGGCGGCCAATGTGGCCCACAGAGTTGAGATGGTTCTGTCGCATGGAGGTGGTCATAGGTCGGATAAAAGACCCCGTCATTCAGGCAGATTCAGTGGTACTTCGTCCGGAGGCAGAGATTTATATGGTAGAGGCCATCCTCCTAGGCCCTTCCAGTCAGCTCTTCAGGTTTCTCACGGTGCTTCAGGTAGTCGTGGTCCTCAGATGCAGTATCCTGATCAACAGTCCTTCAGTGCACCACCGGCACCCATCAGTGCACCACCGCTTCAGAGTTTCCAGGGTCGACAGCCGAGGGCTTGTTTTACTTGTGGCGACACGAGGCACATTGCTAGATATTGCTCTCGAGCTTCGAGCAGTTCTCCGCATCAGGGTTCTCGTGCTATGGTACAGGCACCAGATGTTCCGCAACCCGCCTAGCTAGCTAGAGGTAGGGGTAGAGGTGCTAGAGGTGGAGGTAGAGGTACTAGAGGTGGAGCTCAGGCTGCAGAAGTGGGGGCCAACCAGCAGCAGGCCGTCCCAGAGATGTGGTTCATGGTGGTGGGGCCCAGCCCCGATGTTATGCTCTCCCAGCCCGGCCCGAGGCTGAGGCTGAGGCTTCAGATGCAGTGATTACAGGTATGGTTCTGGTTTGTGATAGAGATGCTTTAGTATTATTTGATCCAGGGTCTACCTACTCGTATGTCTCACCTTATTTTGCATCGTATCTGGTCATGCCTAGTGATTCATTGAGTGTTCCTGTTTATGTGTCTACCCCGGTGAGTGATTCTATTGTGGTAGATCGAGTCCATCGTTCCTGTGTTGTAGTGATTGGGGGTCTTGAGACTCGTGTAGATTTGTTGCTTTTAGACATGGTGGATTTCGATGTTATATTGGGGATGGACTGGTTATCACTTTACCACGCTATTTTGGATTGCTATGCCAAGACTGTAACCTTAGCTTTACATGGTATGCCTCGTTTGGAGTGGAGAGGGACTCCTGGTCATTCTACCCGTAGCGTTATCTCTTATGTGAAGGCTCGGCGTATGGTCGAGAA
>MCJB01031351.1:30626-58420 GCA_002018475.1 Nicotiana obtusifolia
TGTTAAAAAGAAGGATGGGTCAATGAGCATGTGTATTGATTACCGACAATTGAACAAGGTTACAATCAAGAATAAGTATCCATTGCCGAGGATTGATGATTTGTTCGATCAGCTTCAGGGTGCCAAGGTATTTTCAAAGATTGACTTGAGATCTGGCTACCATCAGTTGAGGATTAGGGCATCTGATGTCCTTAAGACAGCTTTCCGCACTCGGTACGGGCATTATGAGTTCTTGGTCATGTCATTCGGGTTGACAAATGCCCCAGCAGCTTTTATGGATTTGATGAACCGAGTGTTCAGACCTTATTTGGACTCGTTCGTGATAGTCTTCATTGATGACATTCTGATATATTCCCGCAGCCAGGAGGAGCACGAGCAGCATCTCAGAGTGGTTCTTCAGACTCAGAAGGATAGTCAGTTATATGCTAAGTTCTCGAAGTGTGAGTTCTGGTTGAGTTCGGTTGCATTTCTGGGTCATGTGGTATCAGCAGAGGGTATTCAGGTTGATCCGAAGAAGATTGAGGTAGTCAAGAACTGGCCTAGACCAACATCAGCTACAAAGATTTGGAGTTTCTTGGGATTGGCAGGCTACTATCGTCGGTTCGTGGAGGGGTTTTCATCTATTGCAGCCCTGATGACCAGGTTGACCCAGAAAGGTAGGGTGCCCAGTTCAGGTAGTCGGATGAGTGTGAGGCGAGCTTTCAGAAGCTTAAGACAGCTCTGACCACGGCACCAGTGTTAGTTTTGCGCACAGGTTCGGGGCCTTACACAGTTTATTGTGATGCTTCCTGTACTGGGCTTGGTGCAGTGTTGATGCAGGAGGGCAAGGTCATTGCCTATGCTTCGAGGCAGTTGAATATTCATGAGAAGAACTATCTGGTGCATGATTTAGAATTGGCATCCATTGTTCACGCATTGAAGATTTGGAGGCACTAACTGTATGGCGTGGCGTGTGAGGTGTTCACGGATCATAAGAGTCTTCGGTATTTGTTCAAGCAAAAGGAGTTGATTTTGAGACAGAGAAGGTGGTTGGAGTTGTTGAAGGATTATGATGTCACTATCTTATATCACTCGGGAAAGGCCAATGTGGTGGCCGATGCCTTGAGTAGAAAGTCTGCCAGTATGGGCAGTCTTGCTTATATTCCGGTCGGCTAGAGGCCGCTTGCCTTGGATGTACAAGCTTTGGCCAATCAGTTTGTGAGGTTGGATATTTCTGAGCCTAGTCGGGTATTAGCTTGCACGGTCGCTCATTCTTCGTTGTTGGAGCGTATTCGTGATCGACAGTTTGATGATCCCCATTTGTGTGTCCTTAGAGACACGGTGCAGCGTGGAGGTGCCAAGCAGGTTACCTTAGGTGATGATGGAGTTTTGAGATTGCAAGGTCGAGTTTGTGTGCCTAATGTGGAGGGGCTTCGGGAGTTGATTTTAGAGGAGGCCCATAGCTCCAAGTATTCTATTCATCCGGACGCCGCGAAGATGTATCAGGATTTGCGGCAGCATTATTGGTGGCGTAAAATGAAGAAGGATATAGTTGCATATGTGGCTCGGTGTTTGAATTGCCAGCAAGTTAAGTATGAGCATCAGAGGCCTGGTGGACTGTTTCAGAGGATTGAGCTCCCCGAGTAGAAGTGGGAGCGGATCACTATGGATTTTGTTGTTGGACTTCCGCAGACTCGGAAGAAGTTCGACGCAGTTTGGGTCATTGTTGATAGGCTGACCAAATCAGTGCATTTCATTCCCGTGGCAGTCTCCTATTCATCCGAGAGGGTAGCTGAGATTTATATCCGGGAGATTGTTCACTTTCATGGTGTGCCGGTATCTATCATTTCGGACCGAGGTACGCAGTTTACCTTGCGTTTCTGGAGGGCAGTTCAGCGAGAGTTGGGCACCCAGGTTGAGTTGAGTAGAGCATTTCATCCTCAGACGGACGGACAGTTTGAGCGGAATGTTCAGATATTGGAGGATATGCTTCGAGCTTGTGTTATTGACTTTGGAGGTTCGTGGGATCAGTTTTTTCCTTTAGCAGAGTTTGCCTACAACAATAGCTACCAGTCGAGTATCCAGATGGCTCCTTATGAGGCTTTATATGGTAGGCGGTGTCGATCTCCGGTTGGATGGTTTGAGCCGGGAGAGGCTCGGTTGTTGGGTACAGATCTGGTTCAGGAGGCCTTGGACAAGGTCAGGATCATTCAGGATAGGCTTCGTACAGCTCGGTCCAGGCAAAAGAGCTATGCAGATCGCAAGGTACGAGATGTGGATTTTATGGTTGGTGAGCGGGTATTGCTTTGAGTGTCGCCTATGAAGGGCGTGATGAGATTTGGGAAGAAGGGCAAGCTTAGCCCTAGGTTCATTGGTCCGTTTGAGATTCTTGATCGAGTGGGAGAGGTGGCTTATAGACTTGCATTGCCGCCGAGCTTATCAGCCGTGCATCCAGTTTTTCATGTGTCCATGCTCCGAAAATATTACGGTGATCCATCTCACGTGTTAGATTTCAGCATCGTCCAGTTGGACAAGGACTTGTCTTATGAGGAGGAGCCGGTAGCTATTCTAGACCGGCAGGTTCGTCAGTTGAGGTCGAAGAGTTTTCCTTCTGTTCGTGTTCAGTGGAGAGGTCAGCCTCCTGAGGCATCGACCTGGGAGTCCGAGTCTGATATGCGGAGCCGTTATCCACATCTTTTCCCGGACTCAGGTACTTCCTTCTTCTGTCCGTTCGAGGACAACGGTTGTTTTAGAGGTGGAGAATGTGACGACCCAAAGGGTCATCACTTGTTTTTAGATTGAATTCAGTGTTCCAAGGCTTAAAAACCTCCTTTTTACCTCACCTCGATTTGCATGTGCAGTATGTATAATTTTTCAGAACGTTTTTATGTGAAAAAAAAAGATTGGATAGAAATAGGGTCCTTAGAGGAATATCAAGATAATTTCCTTCTCCAAGTGGACACTATAGCTATTGATACCATTGGCCCTATATAAAAAGGTGAAAGCATCATCACAATTCACGGTAAATGTGTTTTCCTCTTTTAGCAAACTCAGGGAGAGCAACGAATCCTCTGCTATCTTTCAAAAGTGATCAAAAGAAATTTTGAGCGGTCTAGAGATTGCTTAGACAGATTTGAAGCCTTCAGACACAAAGTTTCAAGGCGAAGGTTTGTTGGAATCTTGAATTTGGTTGCAAAGCGAGGTAAGTGTCCGGTCTAACCTTAGCTTGAGGGATTAGGAGTTGTGTCCTATTTGTTAATTGCTTTTTGTTGAGTACGACATATAGGCATGGTGACGAGTATCTATACGTTGGTGTCGAGCATGACAGTGAGTCTTAAATGGATAGTTGTTGTGTTCTTAAATGATACTACAAAAGCCTTAATTGATGATTCTCGATGTTGAGCAAGAATTCAATTTATTTATCGTGGACTTTATTCTTGGAAAACTTCAGCTTTATTTGAACCACTTTTTCTTTTCTTTTTTTTTTTTTGTGATTACGTATATTATGACATATGAAATTAATTATGAAAAATGTTGTTCCTTTTGTTACGTCATTATATAAAAATGTGAAAATCATTTCTAAGAGTACGGATTCTAATTTTCCGAAATATTTGTAGAGCTGCAGTGACACGTCCACTTTATCCCACCAACTAGGTGCTGGGGCTACATCGATAATGTATGTTAATTTAGTCCATAGTACATAATAGGATTCAGTCCATCTAGTGGTGTTTAGCACATTAAAAGGGGTTTCGACTGTGCAGAGTCATATATCTGGTGAAGGTTAAAGAACGCAACCGGGCGGTGCTTGTGGGATTTCTAGATCTTGATCATATTAATTCGTCTCTGTAAATTCTCATGGTGTTTCCAAGGACAGGACATCTCAATTATTTAAGTTTGTATTCCTATATCTAACTAAAATACATTCTTGTACTCAAGCAATAGACATTGCGGATTAATAGGCCTATGGCAACTAGCTCAGAAATTAAGGCATGATTGTTGTAAATATGTGTGACGAATAATGGGCAATAATGTGGCAGGCGCATTCATAAGAGACTAGTATAGTAGAAAAGTTAGATCGAATTATGATTTTTAAAGGTATTTTGAGACTACAACCGTCTGTAGAGCTAGTACACCTCTTCCTTTTTCTTTTTGTGCTTTACTTTTTTTAACTCTTTTTTTTATTATTATATTTCAAGTTCATATTCTTAAATGTCTAGCAGCTTAGTTTACTACCATCCAATTCCTTTTTCTTTTCTTTGGCTTTTCACTCTTCTGTAGTGATTTTTTTCAAGTAGTTAGCATTTTGTTTCCATTTTTTTAAACTTATAGATAGAGGAAGAAATGAATGGAGTTGACCTTATTTGGACTCAAATATTGTGAGTACATGAGCATGTAATAACTGAGGGACTTGTAGAATTAATTGAACGCTTCAAAATTAAGCTGCCGCTTTCCCGAAAAGTTTAGCCGGATTATCAGTCCAGGATCTCTGTGTTCTGTTAATTGAGTATTGGAATTAGTTGAGCTGAGTAGAAGTTGAGTTAAGATTGGTTATAGCTGATTCTCCCTTGCCGGGATGTTTGCTTTGATATTATTGTTCCCTTGCTGGGAAGTTATTATATTGCTTTTGTTCCCTTGCCGGGATTTCTTGTGATTTTGTGATGACTTGTAAATGGGAGCGGGTGGTACGCCTACCACAAAATATGATGAAATGGGAGCGGGTAGTACGCCTACCACAAGATATAATGAAATGGGAGCGGGTGGTACGCCTACCACAAAATGTGTGATGTAAATGGGAGCGGGTGGTACGCCTACCACAAGATATAATAAAATGGGAGCGGGTGGTACGCCTACCATAAGATATGAGAAATGGGATCGGGTTGCACGCCTGCAACAAGATGGAACTGAAAGTGAAAGTTGCCTGTATTTCACTTTATTCGTGTTAGAAGTTAAATTGTAGTTTCCTTATTATTCTTTGATGTTCTGTTTTATCTGCTAACCCGAAGCATGTTTCCCTTCCCCAGCTTTAATGGTTTAATTACTTCTATCTTTCCGTTGTAGATGTGTGTGTGTGTGTGTGTATATATATATATATAATTGCACAGGTCTATCTGAAGTCTGGTCCTAGCCTCGTCACTACCTCGCCGGGGTTAGGCCAGGCACTTACCAGCAGATGGGGTCGGTTGTGCTGATACTACACTCTGCACTCTTTTGTGCAGATTCCAGCGCTACAGATTTTGGACCGTAGTGGGCTTCCAGTTTCTTGCTTGTCAGGCGACCCGAGGTAGTCCTACAGGCATCCGCAGGCCTTGGTGTCTCCCATTATCTATTCTACCTGTTTCTTTTATGTAGTCCCAGAGACAGCGCTTTGTTATTTCTTTCAGAACCTTATTTGTAGTACTCTTAGACAGTCTGTGAAGCTGTGACACCAAATCTTGGGTAGTTTCGTTAAGGAGATTTTATTAGCGGTATTTTAAAGTCTGAAATTTTATTATTCCGCTCGTTAAGTTATGCCATTATTTAGTTGTTGGTTTTAAGTTGTAATGAATTTAAAAATGGAAACAAGGCAAATATTTCGGTTAATTGGCTTGCCTAGCTTGCATTAGTAGGCGCCATCACGACTCCCGAGGGTGGAAAATCCTAGGTACATCTATTTACATGGTTTGTCTTCTAGTTCATAGGCAGTGAGATTTCTGATTAATTCAGGGAGAGTGGCAATGTTCTTTGATTCCTGAATGGAAGTGATCTACCAAGTGATAGGCAAAACCCTAGTCAGTATTATCTCGACTCTATCTTCTTCAGGAATAATCCTTCCAAGAGACTTTAGCTCATTTGTTAGTGTAGTGAACCTTGTGTACATCTCTTGAATGGTTTCTCCTTCCTTCATAGCAAAGTTCTCATATTGAGAATACAGTAGAGTTCCACTGGATCTCTTCACCTGAGGTGTTCCTTCATGAGCCACTTGCAATGTGTCCCAAATTTGCTTAGCAGTGGTACAACTTTGGATTCTGCTGTACTCATCTGGACCAAGTCCACAAATAAGCTATTTCTTGGCTTTACCATTCTTCTCCATTTCTTCAAGTCCTCAGCAATGCAATCCGCTTTTGTCTTTGGCACATCTACTCCTTCAGCATTTTCCTTCAAGGTAGTGAGTGGACCATCAGTGACAATGTCTCATAGCTCATAGTCATCTCCTATAATGTGATCTCTCATCCTGATTTTCCACCAAGAGTAGTATTGGCCATTAAAGACTGGTGGCCTACCAGTGGATTGCCCTTCTCAGTTTTCAGGTGGTGCACTCATGTTGATCTTCTCCTAAGGTGTAAGCTTCTTCAGGGAGAACCCCCTCTGATACCAATTGATATTTTATACTACAATCCCGCATAAGAGGGTGGGAGTGATTTGTGTGGTGTCCAATTTTCGCGTTCACTGATTAGAGAAGGACTTGGTTCTTCTATGTGTTCCTTATACTACTGTTGCAGAAATAGTAAATGCGGAAAGTAAAGAACACAAGTATTTTTACATGGAAAACACCCGGCTCAAAAGGTGAAAAAACTACGACCTACTACTCAGTAGGATTTTCCCCAACACTTCTTTAAATCACTGAGCCAAAACAGCATTTATAAAACTCTTTGTAAACCTAAGGATTACCTCTAATCCCGTTGTGGCAACCAACCTCTAACTGTTGCGAGAACTTCAAGTTAACTCTAACTTGAATACTCAGAGTACCTAATACAATTGCCTCTAGATAAAGTCGAAAGGTACAATTTGAAAATACCTACTACAATGAAACTAGAATAAAAGACAGACACTTAAAACTGGTTCTTCTATCAAGTTCATGTAGCTTTAGGTTCGCACACTTGAATCACACAAGAGTTGCTTGCAAAATGCCTTGCTATTTTGCTCTCAGCTCACGTTTAACTTCAGCGTTTGTGCGTGCCCTGTAAAACGAGAACATCCTGCAATTTAAAGAGTTAGTAGAATAGGAAATAACTAGAGTTCTAATGTTATACTCTTCCATGGTGGAAGAGTTCTAGTTATCTTCAACTTCTAACTCCTCCCTTATCTTGGATAAAGTTCTCTTCGAGTTAGACATCCTTCTCCCAACCTTTTCGATCAAGAGATATAAGATATAACAACTTAAGCTTATCTCCTTCACGTGCATCCCTTATGCTCGAATCTGCCCGTGTCTGTGTACACTGTGTATGGACCTGGTTCATGCTTGAGTTCCTTTGTCAATCATCAAAACAAACTTCACTTGGGCCAACAGACTGTTTTTGGTTTGTTTTCAAAATCTGCCAAAAATGGTTTAAATCTATAAACAAATAGATACTTAAAAATAAAATTTGAAAAAAAAGCCCCCAAATTTTACGGCCAAGAGCGTGAATAAAATTTTCACTAAAAATGCTTATTCTCTTAAATTTCTTCCTATTACTTACAAAGTAACGTTATACTTGTAATTTAAATTTACCTTTTATTAATTATATCTTAATATACTTATTACTTAGTTAATTTACACCTCATGTTTTTTAAAACTAAACATCTATACCCTAGTAAAATGGAAATATTTTTCAAGCTAATATATTTGTATAGAATTTTCATAGTATTAGAGTGTAAGTGTTTGATTTAAAAATACATTAGGTATATTTATAATTGAATCATATTATAGGGTATATAGTACTTCCTCCATCCCAATTTAATGTGATACTCATTTCTCTTTTAGTCCTAAAGAAAATTATATTTTTCTATTTAGTAACAATTCAATTTTAAATTTTTCTTTTTATCTTAATGAGATGATTTCTAACTACACAAAGTTGTTATAATTTGTTTAGATCACAAATTTCAAAAACAAATCTTTTATTTCTTAAACTTTGTTCCCATACTTTTACATAAATTGGAACAGAAAATGTTATCCTTGATATAGCAAAATCATAAACTTATAAAGCTAATAAAGTGAAAAATTAAATCCCCTTCAAGACATCTTAGAGTAGCTATTAATTTTATAAGTTCTTTAATAGCTGACTAACAGAAAGTAATAATCTTATAAGTTCTTTAATAGCTGACTAACAGAAAGTTAATTTTTTTCGTGGCCAATAATTAAATGTCAATGGTCAATTATAGCCTTCCATGTACCGCGAGGCTTCAAACTGATTAATATTTGCATGTTTTTGATAGAAATGCAATAACCATTAGCCCATATATTACCACTAGCTTGACTCAAGCATTGGCAGTGAATATACACATTTTGAAGCTTTTTTCTATTTTCACATTTGGAGCATACAGATATACACTTAATACAGTTCAACCAGAGAACACATTATCATAACAACTAATTAATTAAAGAGTAAATCTTATAGTATCATTTTCTAGGTGTACTTCTTCATTATAAACTAGATTCTCTTACCAGTCATGGGACGCTTTGTCTTAAATTATCCAGCTATTTTGCCCCAAGAAATTATAGACTTTATTTTCTTTGATATTCTAACACCAACTTAATAATAGTTTTTTTTTTTTTTTTGCATAACACCAAATTAAGATGAGGCTCAATTTAATCATGCTACCCAGTACCCATATCCACTTTTTCCTTTTTTCATCTCCATTATTGTACACATCCATATATACGCCCTTCTTCACTTTTTTCAGAAACATTTTCTTCTTTTTTGGGGGTATACTATGTTGGGGAAAAAATCACACACAAAAACAATATTAATAGCATATAGCAATATTATTATAGAGCATCAAGATCACCATAATCAACAAGATAAAAAATAAAATAAAAATAAAAAAATAAAAAAAAAGTAAAATCAAATTACCCCCTTAATCTTTAAGTGTTGGGAAATTATATTTTCTTTATTTTTTGAATGGGAACGACAATCACCTTCTGCAATCTAATTTATCCGCTTAACCTTTAAGGGTTGAGAAACTATACCCCTCTAGTTTTTGAATGGGAACAACAATCCCCCTTGTACTCAAAAGATGATGTAAATTTCAAGGACATCTCAGCTCTCGTTTAGGGTTTGTTTGTACGAAAGGTAAAGGATAATTAATTATGAAATTAAATTTGAGATGAATTTATTTTACAAATTAATTATTTCGAAATTATAGTGTTATTTTTGTTCCTATAAAAGAGTGAAATATCAATCCCGAAATAACTTATTCTGATATAATCTATTTCCCAACCAAACGACCCCCGGTGTTCTTCTTGTCCCGATAGCAAGGACACTTGTCTTTGAACACCTAAGCGCACTTCGAATCACAAAAATCTTCTAAAAATACAACCCCATCTTTTTGTTCCTCGCATTTATATCTCGTCAGTAGAATGTAACTGCCCCTACATACAGGCTACATGGATTTAGACCATTCTATAAAGCACCACCTAACAGACAAAGAACATACTGGAATACTTATCATTCTCCTCCATTAAATAAATATAAATTTAAGTACAAAGGAACTTCAATTGTTAAAGGAAAATAATGACCATATTGGAATAAACTCAATAACTCATTGAATATATTAGAAAATTATTATGACCATGCAAATTAGGTTTTTCTCAAATTCCTATACTAGTAAACCAAGCTTTCACTTAAAAGTTAAAAGTGAATGACTATGATTTATGCAAATAAAATTTTACCAGGAATATAGCGCAAAGATATTTCATAGTGCCAAAAATATTCCCTCCAAAAAGAGGGGTTGTTCTGACTTTATATTTTTATAGATGATGACCTTTGAGTATAATAAGGGAGTTGCTGTTCCTATTCAAATGGTTAAGAGTGTATGGATTTTTAACCCTTAAAGATTAAGAGGATAAATTAGATTTTACTCACAAACACACACACAAAAAAAAGACACCAAAATTTTAATATGGAAACCCCTTTTGCATTAGGAAAAAAAATCACCAGCCGAGGAGCAAAGTAATCTACTAAAAAAATTATACTTAATAGTACTAAGTAACATACTTAAAAGACTACTACACGTTCAAAGAAAATTATACATAGTAGTACGAAGTAAAATACTTAAAAAATCACTACACATTTAAAAGAAAAAACTTCCTTTTAATTTTCTCGCATCACTGTAACATTACTCACACTCTTTATTTTTCCACTAAAACTTTTCTTTACTATATATGTAATATTTTCAATCCTGTTTCTAATCATGTAATGCATCAACTGAAAAGAAACCTCCTCTATTTATAGGAGTCGTGGCCTCCGAGTTGAGCAAAGAAGCCACAACCACATATTTCATCGTTGGCCAACAAAGATGAATTTTGTCCACAGAACTTGATCAGCAAAAATCATAGGCACATGCCAAATTTATTTTGCTCAACAATGGATGGACCACACATATTAATTTCAATTATTAAAAGAGAAAAAAGAGAAGGTGCCCATGTCTAAAATCTCAATATATATAGTTTTTCTTCTCTGTGTTCATGGCAAGATGTTGAAGCTGCAATATCTCCTCCTTTTTCTCAATTGAAAATTCAGTTGGTTTCTGAGTCAGCTGCTCTTAGAGTTCTTGATATATCAGAGTTAGATTTTGATCACTCTAACAAGAGTGGTCAATTCAAAGATTAAGTGCCTTTTTATCATTGGCGAAGTATTAATACAAAGTACAGCCACCAGATCAAAAGTAAGTAAGAATATTCGTTTGTTTCTTTCCCTTTCAAGAATATAGTTCATTGTCTTTTAGTTATAAAGGGAAAGTTGAGTAGAGATAGGGTGAGTGGCCCATGAAAAGGAAAATGGACGTAATTGTTCCTATTGTTTCGCACTAATCAATGGGTACAATACGAACAAAAGTGGTCTATACTTAGGACACTGCCGGCTCTATGGTAAAGCAAGTCCACTTGCTTTACGCCCCCCAAATTTGGGGACCCATTTTTTAGCAATAATACATTTATATTTTTTTTTTAAAAATAGAATATTTTTAGTAGAAAAGTAAATATTTTCATATAAAGAAAAAGATAATTTTATTAAATTTGTGAATAAATCATCAATATCAGAATAATTATTATGGCATGTATGAATATTTATAAATTTTTACACTCTCTTTCTTATTTTTTCCAAGTCACAATATTTCTTTCCCTTCTCTCACAAGATTATATACTTTCTATTTTATATTTTTCTTAATTTCTTTCTCCAAGAGTATAAAAGTTCAACGGCTCAAAAGTTTTATTGGTAAAAATTTGAGATCATTAGATGACGAGAACTTAAAGAAATACTGTGTTAACCTTGAATGTTCCTTATAATATAATAGTCACTTTGATATTGATGGTTTAGACTTATTTTTTAAATTAAAAATATTTAAAAAAATAGTACAAGTATAAAATAATATTCTAATCGACACATTCAATCAAATAAAGAGATTTGATTCTTTTTCAAATAAATTTATTTTTTTAAAATAATATTAACAGCTCATGTAGCAGTTGCCTCAATAGAAATACATTTTCAAAAGATTAAATGAATTGACTATATTGTTATTCGAAAAAGAATTATTAGAAGAAATCGATAATAATTTTTTTTTCACAACTTTATATCATAAAAAGCTAAAATAAAATTTTTTTTGGGAAAAAAAAATGTTTTACTTTTTAAATTTTAAGGCCTCCAAATAAATTTTGCCTTTAGGCCACTAAAATGCCTAGCCGCCCCTGACTTAGGAAGCAAGATTTACGTACTTTTAACATATTCCAAACTTGTTATAGATTTGCAGTCCTATATATAATACTTAGATTGTTTTAAAATAGTAATTAAGTAGCATTTTTAAGATGTAAACATATATATAATTTAACTTTTTAATCACTCTCACGTTAGATTTAATTCTTGAAATTGTATCGATAAAAGGTGAAATAAGAGTAATATATAGATAAAAGAACATTATTGCTTATGAAGATTTATTTGACTAATTTTCGCAGCTATGCAAAATTATATTAATTAACTTTTATTAATTAAAATTTCACATATTCTAAAATTACACGAAGAGTGTTGTAAGTTATAATATCCTTATTGTTAAGCAACACATGGTCAAAACTCAAACGTTTCGTACTTGAATCTAGAAAACACCAAGTGGCAAATATAGTGAGACAAAGGTAGTATTAGTCTACTTTTTGGATAAACTGGTTGTACGAAATATTGTTACTCTCTGTGTATATTAGTTAAAAAAATTTACTAAAAATTTATTTCAGAAGAGTTAAATTAATATTCACTATGGTATAAAAAAATTTTACATTATCATGTCACTTTTATTTATAGTAGCAGATGATATGCCTTATTTTCAACATTATGAATTACTACTTGTAGATAATTTTGAATGACCTAATAGTGTAAAAATATCTAACGTTATACCATTTAAATATTCTAGTACTAGTTCTTCGTCTGTTGCTTCTCCAGAGGATTTGAGGAGTAGAATTGAGTCATTTCATATGCTAGGGAAGAATGGTGTTTCCAAGAGTGACTCTGCAGAAAAGAAACTTTCTTAGCTGCGTTCTCAGATAATCGGTGAAAATATCGATATTGAGACACCCTTTGGAAAACGGAGGCTTACTTATGCTGATCACACTGCCTCTGGAAGATGCCTTCACTATATTGAAAATTATATCACTAATAACGTCCTTCCTTTCTATGGTAAGTTTCCCGCAGTTCTTTCTATATATACCCCAAAATTTTTACACTATCAGTAGTGTAATTTAACTTCTGATTTTACTTTGTGAAGGTAACAGTCATACCAGTGACAGTTACGTGGGATACCAAACCACGAAAATAGTGAATGACGCAGCAGCCTACGTGAAGAAATGCTTGGGAGGAGGAGAAGAAGATGCTATCATATTCTGTGGTTCTGGTTCTACTGCAGCCATTAAAAGGCTCCAAGAAGTTATGGGAATTGCAGTCCCTTCAATCTTAAGAGAAGAAATCCTCACAAAATGCTTCCGAAATGAAACAAAAGAGAGATGGGCAGTATTAGTTGGCCCTTATGAGCATCACTCCAACATCCTTTCGTGGAGACAAAGTTTAGCAGAGGTTGTGGAGATTGGTTTGGATGAAAATGGCCTTGTGGATATGGAAGCTTTGAGAGTTCAGCTTGAGTTCTACAAGTCTATGAATAGGCCATTGTTGGGTTCATTCTCAGCCTGTAGTAATGTCACTGGAACTTACTCTGATACGAGAGCCATCGCTCGTCTTCTTCACAAATATGGAGCTTATGCTTGCTTTGATTTCGCCACAAGGTATGTAACACCGTCAGTGTCCAGAACTAACCTCTTATAATGTAATTATAATAAAATCTTTATGATAAAGCATTACTTCGCAACCTGATTAAAGAAAATAGAATACCAATTGAAGCAAAGGGTTTCTTCAAACAGCAAGGGGTAGGATCAATCATTCAATCAAATGATATTGAACATGTTTCCCATATCTTCAGGAAAAACAAGTAGGCTATTTCTTTGCAAAACTATGCTCGGTTTCATATGTAGCAATTCCGCCAAGATCTCTTCGTAGTTGAGGGAAGAATCCGCTCGAATCGGATGCAAGCTCGTTTGTTCGTTTGTCTGCTTGGCTAGTCAAGCATAGGTTAATTCATAAATCTTTGGGCTATGATTGCCAAGGAATATAGACTTTACAAACAAAGCCTGAGGATTATGCTGGCATTTTTTATGTATATGGGTACAATTATCTCCGCTCCCGATGTGCCTATAATGTAGTGCATGACAGGTTGTTAGCTAGTGTGAATCACCTTACAAGAATAGAGGATGGTGTGGATCAAGTAGAAGACGTATGTATAAAAGTATTTGCCTCCAAGAGGAATCCTAGAATCTTTAGATTCATTGTTTCACACAAACAGCAGTATTGATGGTGTCAATGCAGAGGAACTTAATACATTTACATATTATAAAATCCTATAAGTGAATTAGATAAAACAAAATCTTGTACTGGATCTCATGGAGCATGCTCATGTACTAACATGCTTATCATAGAAAAGCAATTTCGAAATAAGGACCTCGCGTGGAGCGGATATAACCTCGGGTTCACGAAGGCACAGTTCTGATTCTCTCGCAGGAGAGAAATCGAGAATCCCACATGAGGAACCCCTCATGATATGTGTATATGATGTACTTAATGTGTCCGAGCCTGCTCTATAGATGTATTAGAAATCATACATTGGGACAGTAATAAGGCTAAACAAATTGCTTATGCTCCATGAATAGAGGACTGTGTTAGTTGTAAGAGATGTGAATCCACCTGCTATCAGGCTAAACTACATTTCTGGTTTTCTGTATGTAATTTAAATCCTATTTATTGTCCTATTTCTACATATTTCCAGTTTTGGATATATATTCTTTAACAATTTGTTCTCATCTTGCAGTGCTCCTTATGCAAAAATAGACATGAGATCGGGAGAAATAGATTGCTATGATGCTGTTTTCCTTAGTCCCCACAAGTTTCTTGGAGGGCCAGGGACACCGGGAATCCTTTTAATGAACAAGGCACTCTATCGGTTGAGAACTTCACCTCCATCAACTTGTGGTGGTGGAACTGTTGATTTTGTCAACCCCTTTTATGAAAAGGTATGTCTTTTTAAAAGTGGATACGCCTTAAATAGCGCTATAAAAACTGGCTTCCCCGCATTATTACTTGGTTCAAAAATTGATAAATTGCCCATCTACCCTTCTCGAGAAGTCACTTTTACGACTGCTATTTGGAGAAGATAAATTATATAACTAATTGACACATCTAACTGTTTTTCTTCAAAAAATGTTTACCTTTTCTGTTTACTTTCTTCTCTTTTCAGCTCAGCTCTAAGGATTGTTACTTGATTTATGATCCAATTACCAGGATACAATCTATGTGGAGAACATTGAAGAAAGGGAGGAGGCTGGAACACCACCAATCGTCCAGAAAGTGAGAACAGCTCTAGCATTTTGGGTGAAAGAGTTCATAAGTCACAAAGTAATAGGAAGAATTGAACACAGCTACATTGAACTTGCACTAGAAAGGCTTCTCCTGAACCCTAACGTGGGGGTTTTGGGAAATGTAACAGCCAAGAGACAAGCTGTGCTTTCTTTTCTCATTTATACCACAACTTACTCTTCATCAAGTGATAACAGTGGTGAAAACAACAAGCTTTACCTATGGAGAGAGACGGGGAACAAGAAAGATAAGCCTCTTCATGGCCGTTTTGTGGCTAAACTGCTTAATGACTTATTTGGTATCCAGGCTAGAGGAGGGTGTGCTTGTGCAGGACCCTATGGACATACCTTACTCAAGATTGATGAGCCTCAGTCACTTGCCTTAAAAGCTGCAACCGAGTTGGTGAGTCTACACTTTACACATATGTATCTTAGATAGTTCACTAAGTTTTCTAAATTCCATCTCTATATGGAAGGCATATTTGGTTAGTAGATTGTTGGGTACGCTATAATTAAATTTCAAGGTTTTTGACATTCAGTATTTATTTGACATTTAACAGGGCTATACTGGAGTGAAGCCGGGATGGACAAGGGTCAGTTTTCCCTACTACATGTCCAAGGAAGAATTTGAGTTCATTATAGCAGCAATAGAATTCATAGCCATTTATGGACAAAGGTACCTTCCAATTTACCATTTCAACTGGAAGAGTGGTGCTTGGACTTTCAAAAAAAGGGCTTTCGAGGAGGCACTCATTGGGAAAGATCAAAATTGCCATTTTTGTGGCTCGCCAATGAAGGGATTGAACCTAGATTGCCACAACACAAAAGACAACAACCATGGAGAAGGCATCACAAAAGAAGGCCTAATTTGCAGGTATGTAAAGTACCTTGAGACAGCCAAGCGCATTGCTGGCCTCCTTCCCAAGTTCCCGCCTCAACAGTCGATACCTGAAGAAATAAACCCTAATCTTGTACCATTTAGAGTCTGACGTTTGTAAACCACATTGCTGAACTTATACTATTGGAAAGAGAATGCTTGTTCTCATTCTCCAATATGATTGTGCAGTTGTCAAATCTTTGGTAGGGTAAATACAAGTGTTATTATATGTAATAAACTAGAAGAATAAGATGACCTAACTATATTTTAAAGATTTTCTTTTTTCTAATGATTGTTATGAAATTCATGTTAATCCATTAGAAACAGAATGTTCATTCTCATTGTTGGAAAAGATCATGTCATTGTCTAATATTTAGTTGGACAAATAAACTAAGGAGAATATGTATTAAACTAGGAAGAAGAGATTATTTTGAAGATTTAGGTACCCCAGAGGCAATTTACTAAGACATTAAACAGTTTTTGCTCCTGATTCCAATATACCATTATTTGTTTACAAAGATAAATACTTGGAAAAAAAAATTGGTGTAAGAGGGATTGAGGAGTGTGAGAGATGGACAAGAACAGGCCATATTGCATATGCACCAAGATACTTGATCACTAGTCTAATGTACAAAAATTGAAAGCTTAGTTACTTCCATCTCACCATAGCTAAAATGGCCAACAAATAATCAGGAACAGAGAAACTGAAGTTGAACAAGATGGTTGAAAATATATGATTTCAGGCATTTAGATGACTGAGAACAAGAGAGACCTGCTGGCTGGAAGCAGACAAGAAGTAACGACCCCTTTATTTTCTCACTCTGGTTCTAGAACTGCATATACACTCCGGATATGGATTTTGGTAAAATGGCTCTTCCAGTCTTGATCTTGCTCGACCTTTGACTCCCGGGGGAGCACCAGCTCTTTTTCTTGGAGCGCCTTGCCTATAAATTGCAATATGTGTAATGTATTAATTATAAGTCCGGAATTTATCAGTAATCAAGCAAACTTTAACATGGTTGTAATTGTTGAAGGCTTTACAATTCCCTCCAAAGCAGTTTACAACCGGTTGTTGTTTACTATTACATAAGTTTCCTGGAAACAGGTTGAAAAGCCTTTAAATCAAGAAAGTTTTTGAAATGATTAGTTGAAACGTTTTTCTTTGGAAATACTTTGACAAGATTCCAGCTTTAAATTAAGATTTCTGCTGCTTGAATCAGAATGATCTATATCTGATACCAGAATGTGAAGAGCACGTGGTATGATACATTGTGTAAGAATATAGTATCAAAACCAAAATCTTAAAACAATGGGTGAAATAATCCAAAACCGTTACAAATCCCTTGGAAAAACCATCTAAAACTGGCATGGATGGTATTTATTTGCATGTATAACCCAGATTTACAGGTTTAGATGTGTACTAAAGATAATTTATTTTTTTGGCTTTTCTTGTTTTTTTCCTTTTCCTGTTTTCTCTCAAGTGTCGACTATATTTTAAGGAGCTCACAGAGGTTCAACAGGAAAAAGAGTTGACTTGGGATGAGGGATAAGCTCAAGAATCTGAGACAGGGGGTCTGAAACACACACACACAGAGAGAGAGAGAGGAGAGAAAGTTGCATCCAAGTAACAGAAACAGAGAGAAAAAACTTTCGACAGAAACAATTAAGTGAACAAGTGCAAGAGATATTGTGAGTATCCGTTGCGTATGTATTATCACCTGTTCTTATGCAAATGCTTGACAAGATGTGAAAATGATGGTCCTTCAAGCTGACCAGCTTCCAGCTTATCAAATATTTCAACTAAGCCTTTCCTGCATAATTTAGCAGATAATTACGTTGCTTTTAATATGTAGATGAAGAGTCCAATGCCACAAAACTTAATCCAACTTGCGCAATTTCAAAGTTTTAAGGACTTCTATATGACTCTTCCCTATAAGAATGCTAAATTGTTTCCCCAACAGCACCTCCAACATGCCAGTCAAGATGAACTTTCATGTTACCATAGCACTCCCTGATTTTTTGTAGGTGAACTTTTCAGCTATTTCTATCCCATATACTCATAGCCTCTTTGTGAAGCATTAAAATATAAAAGAACGGTTGATTTGTGCCCTAAATGAAAACACCGGTAACACCTCAATAAAGAGAAATTCCAAGCTTAGCAGTGCTAAAAGAAAACTTGAAAAATCACCCTTCTAAAATTGATAAAATCAAACAAAAAATTCACTTGCAAACCACACGAACTGAAACTCTATACCAACCAAAAGCAACAGCAAAATTTCATTAATTACTTGAGTACCTGTCAGGAGTAATTGTTTTTCGGTGGCCTAAGAATCTGCGGTGCCCCTCAACTGCTCTTGCCATATTACCTGAGTGTGATGGAATGAAAACATCACTCTCTACAGAGATGAGATAATCAAGTGCTGCAGTTTGTGAGGCATGATTGGCAAACCCTCTCAGTTCTTCTGGCGTTGCCAGCATTTCCTGCCATCAGTAAATATTTGGTTTGGTACGTAGAATACACTATTTGTGAAAGAAATTAACTATGACTGCCCCTCTGCCAGAATGATAAGGTGCAGGTACAAACCTTGAAAACAACATTAGGAAAGCGAGATGTGAGCTCTGAGAGGTGAGTGTTACCACCATAAATTTCTCCAGCAGCAATATAAATCAATGTTGACAGAGGATAACCAAGAGCCTGAAGAAATAATCCAACCTCCTTCGGAGTGAGAGGGCAGAAACCATCAATTCTCTGTTCAGTTGAGTTGATAACCTTAATCTTCCAATGATTTGTATTCTCTCTAGTCATAGATGAGTAACATTAGATTTTACATAACACATTGGTTGTCATTCTAAAAAAGATCATTGCTACAAGCCTACAACTGAAGAAAAGGGAAAAGATCTAAGCAGAGTCCGCCCTCTTACAAGAAACCATGACACCAGATGAATTGGAGCAGTTGCTTTGATGTTAAATAAAATACATAGATTACATTTTGACATGCATAGTATAGTATGTGTCTCACAGATCCTCTGTGTATGAGTAAGTTGTACAGAAGACGAGCTTCTGAAATTTAACAATTCAATCTGAAGGCGCAAAATATCCTGTGTTAAGAGAATATACTTGTCCTCGTGGTTGTGTAAGGATTTCCAAGGGAAACATAAAGTCCTAGGCCGCTTCACTCATTGCCTAAAGGTTTTTGGTTGGATGCCCAGATTCTTTCAAAATAGTACCAGAGCAGGCACAGGTAGTTCAAGTTTCACAGCCACCCATTATTGAAAAAAAAAATTTACGTGCTTGCGCTATGGAAAAGAATCAGGCCCCGCACGTAAGGAGATATGTTGAAGACATATTTAAGTAAATTAAAAGTGTGCTCTCTCTAAAAGCATAAGTGTTTAGATGAGATGGTCACACATTTCAACTTTGATGTCGGCGCCAAGCTCACTCCAGCTATTGTGTGTCTCAATGTTGGACCTCCATATTATGTTGTCCACGCTCCAATTGGCAGGCTTAGGCGTGTGGGGTTTAAGTGTCTTGTATTGGTGGAAGTATAGGTTGTTTGTCTCCTTATAAGGTTTTTGGCAATCCTACCTCATGAGCTAGCTTTTTAGATTGAGTCAAGCCCAAAGTCGATTTCTTTACATGGTATCATAGCCAAACTTCGGTGAGCCCGTTTGCATAACCGCATTCTCTCTTCTAGTTCTATTGCTCTGGGCTTCTCTCCCTCCACTCAACCTATGGAGTTGCGTTGTGCTTCTCTCTCTTTATTCAGTCCATTGAGCTACAAACTCTGCCCGGCCCACTTCCTAGCCTGCTGAGCCTACTATCCTCTTAGTTCCAGCCCACTCTTTAGTCTGTTGAGCCTAATCTCTCTCTCTATATATACATTAGGTCTACTCTTAAATCTTCTAAAAAAAAGGACAAAATTTAGTGCACGATTAAACGCAACAACGGGGTTACACATGCAGGAAGGTGTTAAAGAATACACTTGCCCCTCATCAGTCATGTAAGAATTCCCAAGGGGTTTTATAAAGCCTTGGGCCACTCCTTAAGGTTTTGGGTTGGATGCTCAGATTCTTTCACAGCCCGTATGTATAAACTTGTGATCAAGGAAATTGCCGCTCCTAAATAACCTACAAGCCATGATTGATACGCAATAATCTCATTGTGCTCAGAAAAATAAATAGATCGAAGAAAGGTGGTTTAGCCCTCCTTCATGCAGATAATCATTAATACAATGAGCTTAATTTAAGGCATATATTATAGGAAAATCATCACAAAATATGATAGTGATAATGAGAGAGTTATAGATAACCTCATCACGCGAAGCTCCTCTGCTTCTGCATCAGCAAGCCCGTATGTACAGCCAGTAAAAGACAGCATGTCCTTCTCATATCTCAAATGGAGTGCAACATATCTATTTGCTCTTGTTCGGAGCCGGTCCACAAGCTTCTGTAGTATTATTATCATGTATTACCAAACCCTAATTAATGAGGAATTCTAGTTGGAGACGTTACAAATGAGATCCAAAACATAAAAGGACGTGGATAAACTTGTATTTAGGGGAGCAAACGGGTGGATCGGGTCGGATATGGGCCGGTCGAAAACGGGTAATGCAAAAATAGATACATTATCCGACCCGACCCATATTTAATACGGATAAAAAACGGGTTAACCGCCGGATAATATGGATATCCATATTATCCATGCGTTCTTGAACTATGAACACTTTTGGGAAAATTCCTAGTCTCCCAAACTTGAGGAACCCTCAATTTGAGGCTTGACACATGTAAAAGTTAAACCCATTAGTTATTCATCCGTTATCCATTTTCTAAGCGGATAATATGGTTCTTATCCATGTATGGTCCATTTTTAAAAAGTTCATTATCCAACCCATTTTTTAATGTATAATATGGGTGGATAACTGTTTTCTTTTAACCATTTTGCCAGCATAAACAGGCATGAGAATTCTACATCTAATATTACAGCATATTTATTTCATAATTTGAATGCCATTCTTAATCAAGGAGATCTGGACACCAAAAAAATTAGTGAAAATACCATAGCCAACAAAAAGATTCAGCGTAGTGTGACTATCCAAAAGGGAATCGCAAAACTACACTCCCTCTGTTTCAGGTTATATGGCGCAGTTTGACTTGGCACGGAATTTAAGGGGGAAAAGAAGATTTTTGAAACTTGTGGTCTTGAAGGTTAAAGGGTAAAAGTTTTGTGGGGCCATAATATTTGTGCGGCTATAAAAGCTTCTCATAAAGGGTGAAATAGGTAATATTGAAAGTTTAAAGTTAAGATTATCGCCAAATATATAAATGTGTCATTTTTTTTAAACGAAGTAATAAGGAAAGTCTATCATATAAATTGAAACGAACGGAATAAGTGTTTCTGGTGTGACCAGAACAACTAGTCCAAATCTGTAAGCAAATTTCTCAAATGATTGTTCTAACCTTTCCAAGTCTCTCAATAGGAGGAGAGAAGCGGAGAGCATTATATAGAGCACGACATCTTAATCTCTGAATATCAAGAGGCAGTTCATTGTTTGCAAGGCGAGAATCAGATTTAGCAACATGAATTACCTGCAATTAAGACACAATAAACCAATTTTCAATTTCATACATATAATTTGCTAGACAAGACAAGAAAATCAGGATCAAGTCCCCTGAACAAAAGGAAATGGAAATAGAGACTCTTTGATTAAGGATTATACTGATAATATCAACATAATAAACTGACAAAGTTAATAAAACGACAATTTAAATCCCCTCCAGGGTTTGATAATTTTGGGATTAAATGTCATCTCTCTGACATCTCATAGTAGCTGATAATTTTAGAAGGGCTTTAGTAACTGACTATTGAAAAGAAAGTTAAGTTTTTCTTGCCTAATAAATTCCAATGGTCAATAATAGCCTTTCATGTACAACAAGGAATCGAACTGATAAATATTCGCAAGTTTTTGGTAGTAATGCATCCATATGTTAGCACCACCTTGAGTCAAGCATTGGCAGTGATAAAACACTTGAAGTTTTTTTATTTTCTGCTAATAATGGGTGAAGATGTCCCTTATTTTCCATTGAATTGAACAACATAACCGAAGGTTATTTATCATATTATTTAATACTTTCATATAAAAATCAGAGGGTATATAGTGCAAATGTTGTTTGAAAAGAGACACTATCTTTCTTGGTGCAACAAGAAAAACTGGATCGCTACGACCACCATGAACACTACTAACGTGTTGACATATAGAAATAATACAGTTCAACTACAGAACACATTGTCATAATAACTTCGCCAACGACATCATGTTCCATGGTCGTCAATTTAAATATTAACAATTTCCCTTGACAGCAAGCAAGGGCAACAAGGTAGCAACAATTTCTTGTTTTGGGTCCATCGCAAGAGAGAGGTTAAGATAATCTACTTTTAAGAAGAAGGTGATGGGAATAAGATTTACATGCCTGATGCTCCTTCCACAATTGCGTCATTTCTTCATAGTAACCCACTCCTGACCATGACGTAAAGTGCTTCCTAGCTCGAGGTAATGATTCTATTTCTTTGGGAAGCTCTTTAATAATCCTGAGGTCCCCTTGTAATGTTCCAATGAAATGGTTCTCATCAAATATATCTGAAAATGTACTGTACATTAGCCCATTAGAACAAACAAGAGTAAGTATGTTTAGATAAAGTGAAAATAAAAAAGAATTGCTAGAGATTAAACCACTCATCAGCTTAGAAGAAACAAGAAAAGGCGAAAAACAGTCTCAGGTGATGTGTAAAAACGTTTCGGAAAGAATGACAAGCAATGTAAAGTTGTGAGAGACACAGTAGAGAACAAAATATGACCTTGAATCTTGCCAGAACGATCGCTTGTCCAATTGAGGAATTACCAAAGTTGCATTCATTACGTGTGCCACTGCCACCATGTCAGCTATCTGTAAGTAAAAAGAAAAAAGAAAAAAAAACAAATTGACAAATTAAGACTGAAGGGAAAAATTCATCAACTTACAAATATGTGGACATATTTGCTTAAAAAATGGGCATGACCACAATGATATTTCAATAATGAGATGTGACTACATCCACAATCAACAACATGAAAGATTCGCGAGTCAGCTCTCTACAAGTCATGGCATAATCATCTAATCAACGAAACAGCAAATTAGCAAAACTTAGAAGCTTACTGAACACTAGCTCTTAGAAATTCAGTTGAGACTATATCTTTCACCAAAGAGTAAATCTTATATCATTTTCCAGCTGTACTTCTCCAATAAAAAAATTCTCTTACCAATCATGCCAGGCTTTGTCTTATCTTCTATTCAGCTATTTTACCCAAAACCAATATAAAATTTATTCACTATTTTGCCCACAACTTCGTATGAGATTGCTTTTCTTGTTAACTTCTCTTCTCCCTTTATCTATCGATGCTAATTCCTAACATATAATTCACTCCAAAGCTGTGAATAGACTTTAAGGAACTACATTTCCAAGCTGAAGGTTTCTAAATAGCTCATCTTCAATCATGTCAACATGTTAAATGATACCCCAGGAATCTGCACAGAACCATATACAAGCTACCACATGTCCACTAGCATTTCCAAGTTGGGCTGATTCAAAACGTTTAGCTTGTTTAACCATAGCCCGAATAGAACAAAAGCTATTTCCGTTGAAATTTGTGGTTTAAAACAAGAATGATTATGTATTGCACAGTTGGGTCTACAAGAGTGGGAAGAGGAATCCAAGGGCGTCGAAGTTTGCACCTCTAGCCATTATGTGG
Organism: Nicotiana obtusifolia; assembly: GCA_002018475.1. Classification (NCBI taxonomy): domain Eukaryota; kingdom Viridiplantae; phylum Streptophyta; class Magnoliopsida; order Solanales; family Solanaceae; genus Nicotiana; species Nicotiana obtusifolia. The sequence continues at coordinate 54,160 of MCJB01031351.1, forward strand.
GTGATATGGAAAGAGAGAAATAGCAGATTTTGAAGGGGGTGAGCTAGACGTTGTAGAGTTGCAAAATAGTCTTTTTTTTATCTAGTTTATTTTTGGTGTACCTATGAGTGTCTATTTGTATCGTTGATTTGGTTTCCTTCGTTGAGAACCATATTTCGGTGTAGGTTCTCTTTGTTCTGTATACAGCTTGTATACGGGGTTCTCCGCTTCTTTTAATAAAATTATTTACCTTATCAGAAAAAAAAAACAAGAATGATTATGTAACATACAGAAAACGGAAAATAGAAATCCAAAAAAAGATCGAACTTACACCCGTCCTCATTTGATTTAATCCACCATTACTTTTTACAGTCAAGTAGCGATTCCATCCTAGAGCAGCTGGACAAGAAGGATAAATTCTGCATAAGACTTTCGAGTGGAAAAATTTGTGGCACATAAAAATTACATATTGTGCCTGAGGTACAGGTCAAGGAGATTGAGAGAGAGAAAGCAGAGGAAACAGCACAGGCATGATATTTTTCTTTTATGACCGAGAAATCTGCTGTTTCAGCTTTGAATCAGCACATGCATGAACTGATAGCACTAAAAGAGTAGATAGAAAAGAAATTGTTTCCCAAAATAACTATGAATACCCCCTCCCCTAAAAAAGAAAAATCAGGAAAATCGAGATCTTGAGAAAATCCAGATGAGTATCTCCTTTATAGAACATAGAAAAGCATTAGTGCTCCCAAAAGGAAATGGAGATACTATTTCCAGTTTAAGTTGCAGGTAGCAGAAGAGGCACAAGCTATTCTAATAGAGTTTAACCTTTATATCTCACAGTTGGCTTGACGCATGGATGTAAACCATGGCTGTGTGAAGCTTCCCAGACAAAATTATCTGCATTCTGCAAAAGACAAAAGGAGACATTCTCTCTACCATAACAGTTACCATAACAGTTATCATTACGAGAGCTAGTCACTGATGCAAGCAAGACACCAAAACACTACGCAGATACAACTCCAAACATTTTCAAACTGGCGGGACAAGTAACACCAAGGACAAATGAAAAATATTCCTTAAGGTTCTAATTTATCTGTTGTACAAGTACATAATTTACATATTCACTCTTTGTATAAGTTGAAGGAAATAAGTTGATAGGGTTGACCCTAAAAGAAATAAAACTCTTAAGCATAGGAAAAGGACGAAACAATCCAGAGCAAAATACATGTGGACACTAATTAAAAACTCATTCCTTGGAACCCCCTTATCATTCTTCAATTGCTTATTTTGCAAGGAAGCACTTAAACAAGTACAATTAAAACAAGCCACAAATATACAGAAGGTGAAATACATAAATGGCCCCTTTATGGCTATATGTTGTCCACAACGACCAAATAGACACCTCAACTGACCGTATTACCAATTACACACTTCTTCCCGACTAAGGTGCGACCTCGTGAACCCCTCACGCTGACATGGCAAAGTGTGTGCTTTATATTCACATTTGAGCACGTGAAACCCTTAGAATTAAGTTTTATTCTTTTTCTTTTTTAAAATTAAGTGACTTTATGTGAACCCCACTTACCTTCATTTTCACATTTCTCCTTCTTCAATTTTTTCACCTTCGATTATAAGTTACGAAATCAAATTTTATCATTTATGAAATCAAGCTTTGTCATCTAATCATTCTCACAGTGTCTGATTATAAGCTATAAAGAAAAGGAAAATAGATTAAAAGAGGATTAATTAATGTGAAAAATGGAGGTGGGAACGGAAGGTGACGGTGGGGGACTTGTTGGCGAGGAACAGAGTCGTTGTCGCCGGATCTGTTGTTGTAGTTGTCTGATGCTGCTTTGATGCTTTAAATCTCTGACCTTTACAGGCTTGACCGCTGTTGATTTAATTTTGTTATTTCCAATTTGTTGGTATTTCTACTGGATATTTTATTTATTTGGAGAGATACTATGACGTATTCATCTTGGCTCACCTCATTTGCATATGTAGTTGTTCTGTTAATGAGCATTCATATATCCACCAAGAAATTTGACAATGACATATGGGCATTGACGAGATCAGAGAGCTTTTGCTCGTATAATCTCTTGTGTACTTGGATTGTAGGAGCTCGGTCAATTCAAACTTTTGGTCAGTCCGGTGAGACTCCATTTTTGCCGGCCTGAAACTCGCGGGAAGTTTGGATTAATTTTTTGGTTGTTTTTGTTTTAATTATTACAAATTATATGTGTCGTTCTTTAATTGGTTCATTTGATATGCCATTGGTAAGTATAACTCACGCATATGTTTTGCTGCTGGATACACTTAAAAGCCACTTGAATTATTTAACTGATCTATTTGATCGTTGAGCACAACTTTTTTTTGATAAGGTAAATAATTTTATTAACAATTAGGAACTAATCCCATAAACAAGCCGTACACCAGAAAAAGAGAACCTACAAAATAAAGGGGCCGTTTATGTATTTCGCCTATACAAAATAAAGGATCACACACAAGGCACTTATTTTACCCTTTAAGGTACCAAAACTTGTTCACACTATTTCATAAAAATTAAGGAGTAAATCTCTATCCTATCATTTGAAAAATTTTAGGAACTAAAGCTCTTTTTACTATCACTAATGTCGTCTCTTTTTCTTTCTTTTTTAGTAAAACAAATTGAAATTTCACTTCATATAAAACTTGAAATTTATCCAACATATTGTTGGATAAAAAAGAATTGTGATAGGTCAATGGCCAGCATAAAAATAGTTTAATAATGATGAATCCTCTGAATACTGAACATAATGGATTAAACTATTCATCCAGCTCATCATAACAAATTTGGAATTGAGGTGTAACTGATTGATTGAATATTCATTGTCTTTCTTGCCCCTACACTTTCTTGTTGATAATTCAAATTTTTAGTTGTGTTGTGCCAAGGAAAGCAAGCAAATACTGAATCAGAAAGCTCTTACCAAATTGAAGTGTGAAGACAAAAGATAAGCATATTTGCCACAAGGCCTCTTTACATACTACCAATTTCAGTTCTATGTTAGGTTGTCACTACTAAGTTTCTTTCTTTAAGTTCACAATTTGCCGATTTTGCCTTGCTGTTTTTTTAATATCGTTTACCCATGTTAATCCAAACTAGGAGGTCCAAGAACTATGTCAATCTACAAAAGCATTAAGTAGGATGATAGCAAACTTTCATTTGTTATGACGAGTCGCAAGATAACAAACTCAGGAGAAAGCATTTCAAAAGTATCCCATACAGCAAACCAACTGAGAAACTAAAGAATTTCCACAGAGACAGGTATGGATTTCTAAGTCTTAAAGTTTCTGCAGCAATGTATACATGCATATATAACGCAAAATCCGAACAAAACAAATGAATTAGAAAGTTAGCTTGCAACTTAATTAGAACTTGAACTAAGTTAGCTTGCTATGTCATTTGCTACTTAGGGTAAGCTGACTGGCAGAAAGTTGGCTAGCAAACTTGATTCAATTTTAAATAAGTTGATTTGCAACTTGATTACTACTCAGAGTAAATTGGTTCACAGCTACTAGCTTATCATTTGCAACTTGGACTTTATAAGAAAATATTAGGGAATGAAGTGTTAAGATACACTTTTGATTAAACATAATTGGCTGAACCACCTAAATCCTTGTGCCTCTATTTCTAATATTATTATTGTTATTATTATTATTATCATATTTTGTTCTCCTATTTCAACCAAATGTAAATTTAGCTCCAAAATGCTGACCACCAATTTCAATCCAAATAAGAAGCTAAAATTCTCAGGAATTTAATAAATTATCCAGATACTTTCTAGACCAAATTACAAAAAATCAGCACATATCACCCAATTCACAAATACAAATAAATAAATAAATAAATAACAGACCTCTTCGGATTCGGGCTCCTTCTTCTCCGATACTACGAGAGGATTTTGTTCATCTTCTGATATATCTTTAGAGTACAAAAAGATAGCGAATATTGAGAAAACAAAGAGGAGGAAAATATAGAGAGTGATTGAGAAATGAGATGTTCTTCTTGTTGTCCTGTGGCCTCTGTTCACCATTTTTTTCTATAAATATAATTCGAAAGAATTCTGCTGCTATATTTCTAGGCTGATTAATGGCTACAAAATTTAGGATTCTGTTGCTTAAAGTAGCAAATTGTGGGGAATTTATTGGTTTGGGTTGGGATTCAGATTCAGTGTTAACAGTTTGAAGACGAGATCAGAGGATGTTTAAGTTTGAGAAAATTGCACTTTTGCACCCCCCC
>MCJB01031351.1:66074-116033 GCA_002018475.1 Nicotiana obtusifolia
GGGGGGGGGGGGAGATAAGACCTAACAAGGCAAAGTCCGAAACCGGTAAATCAGGCTAAGGCCTTATTAAAGCTAATAAAGCGCAAAGGGAATTAAGACTGATCTTGGCAATCCCGATCTACGGCCAAGGCCGAATCAAATTAAAAACTCATATCTGATCGAAGCTTGAGAGAACAAGACTTCGAAACAAAGTTATGATCGAATCTATTTGGTAGGGGCTAATTTTTGCTAAGGCATGACCCCGATCCCTATAAGCTTAATGGTTGAAAGCAGAGCAAGTAAGAGCTCGTCTAAATCGTTTTGGACAAGGCTAAGGCCAAACTAGTTATCCCTTTAAGCAAGGCTAAGGCCAAACTAGTTATTAATATGTTCTAGACTTACTACGAGGCTACGGCCTGGCTAACTATTAATTAGTCGGTCGCAGTTCTTAATCCTAGCTAAGGCAGGATATTTCAATGCATGAAAATCAAGGAATAAACTCGAAATATATTAGAAAATGTCTTTTTACAAAGTGGGATCTTTACATTATTCAGGCTACAAAATATTATCACTACATCAATCCGAGCCGTCCTCGTACTCCTCAGGAAAGGTCTTTCTTCTCATTTCATCTTCGACCTTCGATGCCTCTGCCGCGTCGGAAGACAAATCGAGGCCGCGGGCCTGGAGCTCCTCGAGAACAGAAAGGCGAGCTTGGCATTGAGTATACTCGATCAGCGCCTTCGATTGCTCGTGAGCTACCTCAGCGTTAGCTTTATACTGAGCTATCAAGTCATCAGCTTTGGTCTTGGTACTGGCAATCTCCGATTTTGCTTCCTGAAGTCGGTTGGTCAGTGCCGCCCGGTCTTTGTTGAGCGACTCAACTTGGAGCCGTCAGAACTCATTGTCCTTTAGCAGGGCTCCGATTCTTTCTTGTGCTACCGAGGCCTGTTCTTGGAGAGCCATTTTCTCTGCAGCTAGACGCTCAACCTTGGTTCTCCAACCGCTAGCCTTTGCATCGTTCAGCTCGAACCCGAGTTGATCCAACCTATTATCCATTTGCCCCATTCGATCAACGCAAGAGGCATGCTCTTTCCTTACGGAGTTTAGTTCGGCCCGGAGACTTGACAACTGATTTTCAAGCCGCCGACGCCGATCCCTTTCCAGTTCCACTCCTTCTTTGATTTGAAGGAACATTTCATGATACAGCACCGAAGATTGGGGGAAATTCAAATTAGAAACTATCAGTACAGGCTCGAAGTAAAAACATTAAGCATGGTACAAAACAAATAAGAAACCATACCCTGTTCAATGCTTGTTGAGCTTCATTGAATAGGCAAGCCCAATCCACAGCATTCATTGAAGCCCGGTCTTCTTGGGTCACCAAGCTGTGAAGATAGCTAGCTATGCCTACTGGTGGACCTAATACCCGGGCATCCTTGGGGACAGTAAAAGTTATCACCCTCCTCCGTTCAGGGTTCGAGCTCGGTGCGGGGAACCTGTCCACTAATTTGATACCAGCCGATACTCCACTCGTCTCAGCTGGGGGACTCCTTTTGGGGACTTCGAGGCCAAAAGTATCGGCCGACGGCACCCCGTCAAAAAATTCCTCCAAGACCCCTGCGGTGACCGGCACCTTGCTCGGCGTGTGTATTCTAGCATCTTGGGCATCTTTCAGAGTTGTCTCAGAGAAGGAGGGTGAATCCGCCATCTCGGGGATGTCCGAGGATCTTTGTGCAGACGCTTGCACATTGGCTCGGTCCCCGATCCTCGCTTCCGTTTCAATAGTCTCTCCTTGGGAGGCACCGATTTCCTCTACGCTCTGCTCGGGGGCTTCCTGAGGGGGTTTGTCATGTGAAACTTTGGGGCTTTTTTCCTCCTCGGAGTCATCACTCAGTGTAAGGGCAGGATCAATGACTGTGACTTTGCGAGCTATCATTTTCCTCCTGCCCTTCTTCTTTTTGGGCTCAGCCTGGTCGGGAGCCATTTTCCTTTTTCTTCCCCCCTCTTTCTCTGATGGGGGAGGAGGACGTTGAACTGCCCCACCGGTAACAGCCGACCTCAGCTCGGCATCCTTCGAGAGACCTGCAAAATAAATTTTCAAAAGGTCAAGTGTTGGTGTTAATCGTTTTTTAGAAGATATGAATTTTGATAAAGCTCACCATGGTTCTTAGCCTCCCAAAGGCCTCTTGATATCTCTCTCTAGGCCCGCTCGGAATAGGACCTCCGGGCCACGACTTTCCTGACCCACTCCATCAAATCCTCGATTGCGGCCGGCTCCTGGGAAACGGCTGCACACCGTAACACATCAGTTATGCATTCAAAGACAGTATAGAAAAAAAAATAGAGAAGCACTTACGTTTCATGTTCCACTTCTCGGGGAACGGCATACTATCGGCAGGGATCAGGTCGGAAGTTTTAATTCGAACATATCGGCTCATCCAGCCCCGATTCCTATCTTCGTCAATGCTCGAGAAAGAAGCCTTGCTGGCCCGGCGAGCTAGTTTAATCAGCCCCCCTCGGAACATCCGGGGACTGTATAATCGAAGCAAATGGTCGAGGGTAAAAGGATGCCCCCCCTCGATCTTATCTACGAAAAAACGGAAAAGATAAACTATACGCCACAGATAAGGGTGAACTTGACCGAGAGTGACCTTGTATCTCCTACAAAACTCGATGATTAGAGGGTCTATAGGTCCTAGTGTGAACGGATAAGTATATACACTAAGGTATCCCTCCACATATGTGGTAATGGCTTCATCCTGAGAAGGGATTATTACCTCCTTGTTGGCCCAATGGCACTCAGCCTTCACCCTTTCAAGATGTTTTAGGGTGATCGAACTGACGTATTCAGAAACCGGTTCGCCTCGGCCAGGCACCGGGGAAGGCTTCTCGACCTTGAAGTCGGAACCTATGAAGCATCCCACTGGTATGAAAGCCTTCAATGGAGGCTCCATAGAGGGTTCCACAGTACGGGAAGGCTCAACCTCTTCAACAGACTGGGCAGATGAAGTTTGTTTTGGGGGAACTGATTTTGAAGTTTTGGCCATTGAAGTAGCGGAAGCAAGAAACAAAGGAGAAGAGGGATTTTCTGCTGAAGAAGACTAAAAGTTTTCTTTCTCTGGTGAAAAAATCTTAAGGAAGTATTTGGGTAATCAGCGTGAAAGTAAAGAAGTAAAACGCAAAGAGGGAAAGAAGTATTTATACTTTCTCAAAAGGCGGCGGTTCAGAGCACGAGGTATACAAACATTAAATGCACAGGGCTCTGCAAACGAGACAGATAATGATGTCTCGTGTCAATAATCATGTGCGTCACAGCATACCGTCACGCAAAAGGTCCTTTTAGGGCTAAACGGTTTGATGGCTTTGACTGCGTGGCATGCTTAAAGGATATGTCGACTACTTAATCAAAGTATTTGAAGAATGACGGTTCATATCGTTTCTTGTCTTTACTCTCCAATAAACGAAGGGACTATCTGTATTGGGTCAAGTGCGATCGGCTGCTCGAGAAGGGTCGGGCCCGAATACGATACGAGACCGGGTTGTCTCGACCCGAGGTCAGCAAGTCGAGAACGTATTTGGAGCAGCCGAGACGGTCCGACCGATATTGACCGATAGGACATCTCATAGCGGAAGGTTAATTTCAATCGAATATTTCGTGGATCCCTGATATCTCGCCAGGAGTAAATATCTCAACCGTTATAGACGTTGAGGCACCATTCTAGGATGTTTTATCCCGTAATTAAAGGGATTTACTCTGTAATTAGACTTTTACCATGTTTAGGGCTTTTTTAGCTACCTATAAGAAGGGCATTCAATCTCCGCTGTAAAACACAATACATTCTGAGAGAAAATACTATAATTATTACTATTCATCGCTACTATCATTGTTCATCAAGTTTTGTCTATTTCGTGTATTTCATAGCCAGCTATCCAATCTCTGTGGTTTGGTTATTTTCTTTACCTATTATCTTTTAATCATTTTACATTATATTTTGCATTGTATCAAAGTGATTCACGGATCCTTAGCACTACGAACAAATTCAATTGTTATCCGAATTTCAGGGTAAACAAGTACATTTCCCACGCTATGAAAGTTTTGGATTTACTACCTTAGGTTCGATGGTCATCGTGTTAAGGAAAGGTTTGGTTGTGATACTGAGGAATATTGACCATAATTTCTTCTGGTGATCATTTATTGCTTTGCATATTTGTTGTTGTACTCTTCTCTGTTATATATTAGTATTATTTCTATCTCTAGTCTACTGCATAGGTTAATCAGTGCGTACATTCTAACTAAAAGCCTCGTCACCACTTCATCGAGTTTAGACAAGATACTTACTAGGTACATGGGGTCGGTTGTATTCATACTACACTTCTGCACCTTGCATGCATATTTTGGAGCTGGAGTTGCTGTGTATGGTGGGAGCTGGCATCGAAGATGTACCTGCATTCCAGTTATAGCTACCACTTGTATTTTGTAGCTTTAGATTTTGCAAATCTGTTTATGTATATTTCGAACAGATGATGCATTTATTTCGTACCAGACTTTTATAAATTCTAATGTCTTAGAAGCTCATGATTTGTACTACTAGTCCTTATCTTATTGTATAAAAGTTCAGAAAATTCTTCACTAATTCCTTATATATCTTATTTGGATTTATTTTGACTATTAGTTGGCTTACGTAGCGGGTAAGATTAGGTGCCATCACGACTAGTGGATTTTGGGTCGTGACAAGTTGGTACCAGAGCACTGGGTTCGTAGGTTCTACGAGTCATAAACAAATGTCTAGTAGAGTCTTGCAGATCGATATGATGACGCCCATACCTATCTTTGTAAGGCTACAGGGCATTTAGGAAAAAGTTCCTTCTTTGTTTACTTATTGTGCGACCTTGTTTAAGCTTGAAACATACGATTTTTATCGTTCCTATTCGTTCATGTGCGATGTTGCACACTCAGTGTTTGCTATGTGTCGACAGTTTGTGATGTTGCATATGGATTACGAATTTCTATGGTTGCTTGATTATCATCGCGATGTGCTATCTAATCTTGGGAGCAAATGTAGTAATAGATTTTTTAGACGTTCATTTGTGGTACAAAGCAGATTCTTGTATCTGGTAGGTAAGCACAAAATTTGAAAGATTGGCGGATGGCCTAGTTATTGTGGTTATGGTGGGGTCATGGTAAGGTATTGATTTTGTACAACCAGGGGGTTATCTCCTGCGTGATGATTTTGGATCGTGTGTTTCGTATGAGGTTTCCATTTGGTGGAATGCATGTGTTATCACTTCAGAGCATTTGGGAAGGTTTGCTTGACTATTGCAAGGATGGGTATGCACTTGGCAGACTCTTAAAGGTGTTTTATGGCCAGTGTTGCATGAGTTTTTAAAAGCATTCTGATGATTAGCAGTGCATGACCGGGCAGCTATGAAGATATGGTACTGTGGATTACCGACGATGTGTTCTATGGCTTCGAGCTAAGTGGGAGAGTTTACTATCGTCGGTCGGATTGTAGGATCATGTGTTGTATCTGTTTTCAGGCTGGGGGATTGCTTGGTTGTTTCTTTGAATAGTCATGTGCTGGTGAAGTGGTTATCGAGAAGGTTCTGATGAGTTCCAGATCATATGTGATATTTAAGGACTACTGAATTTGTGAATGAATAGGGCTTGAGAATGGTACTGAATGGTGGAATGGATGTTATTCATGCCTTGGTCTATGTTTTGTTTTTCTCTCTTACGCTCTGACGGGTTGTGAGGGTTATATGATTATTCACACGCATATTGTAATTTCTTTTTGGCCTTATGGCATTATGGGCGAGATGGCCCTCATGATGATGATTTGCTTATAGTACCATAGTTGTGCTTGTCTTTCTCAGTATTGTTTTATGCCTAATCTCTTCTCACAGTTATATTTGTCCACTCTATCGTGCTTGATGTTGATGCACATGGATAAGTGAGCCCGACCATTATGGCTCGATGGGTACCCCTATATGGATTGATATGATTGGATCGGGTTGCGCGTCGAAATGATAGTGTGTGAGATCGAGTTGCACGTTGCAATGATACTATGATGAGATGTAATTTCTTATGCTTATTTTGTGTGTTTTGCTTTCCCCTTGTGGAAAATAGTTCATAGGAAGATGTTAATATTACCCCTCGTGCTTAACTTGCTTGGTAACCTTCTTAATTAACATTCTTACTATTGTCGGTTGTGCTACTTCTATTGGTGGAGATGAGGTTTCTAGACCTGAGATTTGCACTATTGTATTCGGATAAGGAATGTTTGGGAGAATGATACCATATTTCCGCTCAGAATTTGGGCAATGGTCCTTGCCTGATGAGTGAGCTGTTTGGCATGTTGATCTGATGAGTGGTTATGAGTTTCTTCGTGTTTCTTTCATCATTAGCAATGTACTAAGGTTCTGAACAAGGTTTTATTTAATATGAGGTTTACTACTGGAACCAGATCTGTCTTTTGAGCATCTACTGTGAACGGAAATTATTGCTACGAGTATGGAGTTATGTGATATCTTATGTGATTACGTCTTTGGTTATGGTTATGTCAGCTTGTTCAGATTTATACAGTGTGTAGATGTGAGATTCGGATCTTGTAATGAATTCTGAATGTTGAAAATTGAGTTCTATGAGTTACGGACTAAGGTTTAAGTAAGGGTCTTCAGTTATGTTGTGTTGAGATACCTATATGGATTCGGGTGACGAGGGATCACCCTCGGGTTTGTCCATATTGAGTTAAATAGTGATGATGGCTTTGGAACGACTCTTGGCATGTTCGAGGATGAACGTATATTTAAGTGGGGAGAATGTAACGACCCGACCGGTTGTTTTGACTATTTGCATTCAGTTCAGTAGTTTGGGGTCATGAGTAGCTTCGTATGATGTATTATGACTCCTATGAATTCGTCGGTTTTGGTTGTCAGGTGATTCAGAATTGATTTGGAAGAATGATTCTCAACCAAGAAGCTTTAGGTCGGAAGAGTCGACCAAGTTTGACTTTTGGGTATTTGGTCTCGGATCAAGGTTTTGATGGTCCTGGTAGGTCCGGATGGTGATTTTAAACTTGAGCGTTGTTGACACTCAATTTTGACCCTCCATAAAAAATAAATTCTGCGGGCTACCTTGTCAAAAAATGATAAAATGTAGTATTTTGCACATTTTTTAATTGTAATGCAATTTATTGATAATTATTCCCATTTTTATAAAATATAGAAATTTTTATCAATTTATTGCAATTGGTTAAATACTACCATTTTTTGTGTATATTTCTATGTTTCAAATAATTTATTGATAATTGTCCTATTTTTCAAATATTAGGACATTCTGTCAATTTATTATTCTTAAAAATAAATAATAATTTCTACAATATTATTATAGTAGTTGGCATTTTTAATAAATACTACCAGTCATATTTTTATTAAATAATTATATTTTATAACACAATCTGTCAATTATACGGAAGCCAGTAGAGTTTATTTTAAAATATGGATCAAGTCCAATTAAATTCAATATCTCGTCAATGTCCGATGTGACGACGCATTTAATGTGAAATTTGACGTGACCAAACATGCGACGTGACAAGCCATGTTGATGTGACATGATATCTTTTACATATGAACCACATATTTCCTTTTACATTTAGTCTTTATTTCCACATAAAAGGAGGACCACACATTTTAATTTATTCATTTTTACCTTTATATTTTATCTTCCAAGTTTTATAATATAAAATCCTAAACCCTAAAAAACCTAAGAGACTACCCCTCATTTTCTCAAAGAAGCCGACAACCTCTCTTCTTCTCCATCTGTTGCTCTGCCGATCAACTCGCAGCCCCCAAGATTTGATCACTGGTGACTGTCATCTGCCCCATCCTCTACTGCTACTGGACTCGTTCTCTTTATTCTCAATACATGCCTTGCTCACAGATGCGGTCAGGTATGGACGTTTTGGCTGTCGATAATCTTGGTTGGATCTGTGGTTTTTCCGGTCTCGCCATTGTTTCTCCTCTCATCTTTCTCTTACTTTGCGACTTTAGTTGAGTAAAACTAGATCCAGGTGGCTTTAAATTCCGGCGGGTTACTATTCTCATTTGTGTGTATTGTTACCGTTGCCTTTAAATCTAAAAGAAATATAAAGCAAAAATAAAATAAAATAAAAATTTTAACGTTGGAATGTGACCGAAATATTTTTCGGTGACCTGCTTCATGATTATTTCTTGGTTTTGTTGGTTTGTTTTACATGTAAAACAGTTCTGAAAAGATCTTGCCGGTCTTGCGATTTTCTAGCGTCCTTCATAAAACCGGCGACTGCCGTGAAATTAGAGATCCGACGATGTTCCTATTTTTGTTATATTTTTCTATCCTCCTTCTCCATTACAAGCTTCGGCAGTGTCGTTCTATGATTATTGGGATTTTGCTATCCTTGTTTTGGCCGTCGTGATTCTCTAGCCCTTTGGACGTTGGTTGAACATCCAGCGAACTTTTGCTCGATAGCTTGATTGTTTATATGTAGTCTTTGACTGTTGCATCATCGTTATTCCATCTTAATTCTAATATTTGAATATGATATACAAGTTAGGTATGGGAATTCCGAACATTGATACTGTGTAGTTGGTCCTTTACTGCGTGAGACAGGTTTAAACAAGCACATACGTGTTTATCACGACTCAAAATCCACCTAGTCGTGATGGCATGTAAGTCGACTTGCTAGGTAAGCCAAATACGATCAACAGAATTCTACTGGAATTAATCACAATAAGTGAAATGACTAAAATATATACAACCTCCCAAGAAATGGTAGTACAAGTCACGAGCGACTACGATTTAGATTTACAAAACTGATATGATGAATAAATACAATATGATTTTGAATTATACATAAACAGTACTCGAATCTAAAAGTACCAAGGACAAATTGTAGACATGCTCAGACAACAGATACATCTTCAATGCTAGCTCCCGCCATGTGCGGCAACTTCAGCTCCAAGATCTGCACGCAAGCTGCAGAAGTGTAGTATGAGTACAACCGACCCATGTACCTAGTAAGTATGTTAGCTAACTTCCGTGAAGTAGTGACGAGGCTTTTTAGTTAAAAGATACTCACTGATATAATCTGTGCAGTAGAATAGCAATTGAAACAATACTATAACATAACAAAGAAGAGTATAAGAACAAATATGCGAAGCAGCAAATGATTAGTAGAAGAAATTACGGTCAATATTTCTCAATATCACAATCAATCCTTTCCTTAAAGCGATGGCCATCAAACCACGTAGTAAATCCGGAGCATTCATAGTGTGAGAAATTAACTCAAGATATCAAATCAAATTACACGGCAACACCCGTCGTGTATTTATCTCATCTTTACCGAGCATACGTATATAAGTACCAACAGGGGAAAGAAATGTCAATAACAGTAACGATGAAGTAAGAGATACACACGAAGCCCATCCACATTGGGCACACAAATCTGACCCTGCATCCGTAAAACCCCATCATCTTTAATGGTAACCTGCTTGGCATCACTGTGTCGCATCGCGTCCTTAAGGAAAAGCAAAGGGGAGTCGTCATACTGACGCTCTCTGTTGCGCTCATACAAAGAAGACCGAGAAACAGTGCAAGTAAGAACTTGGCTTGGCTCCGAAATATTTAACCTCATGAACTGATTGGCCAAGGCCTGAACATCTAATGCTAGCGGCCTCTCACCAACTAGAATATATGTAAGCCTACCCATACTCACCGCCTTTCTACTCAAGGCATCGGCCACCATATTGGCCTTCCCGGGATACAGAATGGTGATATCATAGTCTTTTAACAACTCCAACCACCTCCACTTCCTCAAATTGAGATCTTTCTACTTGAACAAATACTGTAGACTCGGATGATCCTTGAATACCTCACACGACACGCCATAGAGGTAATGCCTCAAAATCTTCAATGCATGCACAATGGCTGCTAACTCCAAGTCATGAACAAGGTAATTCTTCTCCTGAACCTTCAAATGCCGCGACACGTATGCGATCACCCTGCCATCTCCTATCAATACTACACCGAGCCCAATATGTGATGCATCACAATATACTATGTAGGATCCTGAACATGTGGGCAACACCGACACTGGCGCTGTAGTCAAGGCAGTCTTGAGCTTATGAAAGCTCAACTCACACTCATTCGACCACCTGAACGGGGCATCTTTCTAGGTCAATCTAGTCAACAGGGCTGTAAAGGATGAAAACCCCTCCACCAACCGGCAATAATACCCCGCCTAACCCAAAAAGCTTCGAATCTCTGTAGCTGAAGTAGGTCTAAGCCATTTTTGAACTACCTCAATCTTCCTAAGATCCATTTTAATGCCCTTTGCAGAAACGACATGTCCCAAAAAGGCGACTGAGTCCGATCAAAACTCACACTTTGAAAACTTGGCATATAAGTGACTATCTCTTAGAGTCTGAAGTACAATATGAAGATGCCGCTCATGCTCCTCTCGACTGCGGGAGTATATCAAGATATCATCAATTAATACGATTAAAAAATAATCCAAATAGGGCTTAAATAGCCAGTTCATCAAATCCATGAATGTTGCTGGAGCTTTTGTCAAGCCAAATGACATTACTAGGAACTCATAGTGCCCATACCTAGTTCGAAAAGTTGTCTTAGGGACATCCGATGCCCTAATCCTCAACTGATGGTAGCCAGACCACAAATCAAACTTCAAAAACACTTTGGCATCGTGAAGCTGATCAAATAAATCATCAATCCTTGGTAAGGGTTACTTGTTTTTGACGGAAACTTTGTTCAAATGGCGAGAAGTTATACCCATCAGCATCGAACCATCCTTCTTCTTCACAAACAACACTAGCGCACCCCAAGGAGAGACACTAGGTTTAATAAATCCTTCAACTCAGGTGGCGCCATATGGTATGGTGGAATAGAAATGGGTTGAGTGCCCGGAGCCAAGTCAATACAAAAATCAATATCCCTGTCGAGTGGCATTCCCGATAGGTCTGCAGGAAACACCTCTGAAAACTCACGCACAACAGGTACCGAGTCCTTGGAAGGAACCTCCGCACTAGAATCACGAACATAGGCCAAATATGCTAGACATCCCTTCTCGACTATATGCCAAGCCTTCACATATGAAATAACCTTGCTTGTAGAATGGCAAGGAGTCCCCCTCCACTCTAATAGGGACAATACCAGCATGGCTAAAGTCACCATCTTAGCATGACAGCCCAATATAGCATGATAAGGTGACAGCCAATCCATGCCCAAAATAACGTCGAAGTTGACCATATCAAAAAGTAGGAGATCTACACTAGTCTCAAGACTCCTAATAGAAACCACATACGAGCGATAAACACGATCCACAAAAATAGAATCTCCAACAGGCGTGGACACATATACAGGAGCACTCAAAGAATCACGAGGCACCTATGATGACACGTAGGAATAAGTAGATCCGAGATCAAATAGAATTGAAGCATCTCTATGGCAAATTGGAACAATACCTATGATGACGGTGTTAGATGACTGCCTCAGGTCTAGCTGGGAATGCACAAAAATGGGGCTGGGCCCCACCACACTGAACTCCGCCCCTCAGGCGACCCCTAGCTAGCTGGTATCTACCTCTAATGGCCAGACCTCCACCTCTATCAATCTGACCCCTGCCTCGAGCTGGCTGTGAGGGTGGTGGAGCAATCGGTGCTGTCATGATGGCACGAGAACCCTGCTGAGGTCTGCTACTCGTAAATCTAGGACAATACCTCCTGATGGGACCTATTCCCCCACACTCAACGCACTCTCTCAGTTGGTGAGGCTGCTGAAGCTGAGACTGATCTTGAAAGCCCGGATAGCCGCTGTAGTAACTTTGAAGCGGTGGTGCACTGATAAGAACTGAATCTCCAGTGAATGTTGGCTGCTCCGGACGAGACCCATAAGAACCACGACCGCCCGAAGCATTGTGGGCTACCTGAAGAGCTGATTGAATTGGCCTAGGAGGATGGACTCTACCAAAAGAACCTCTACCTTCAGATAAGGCACCACTGAAACCACCAAAGACGGGGCCCCTTCTTAGATGTCGCCTATCTATCCTGACCATGAGACATTGCGGGCCACACCCCGAGCTGTGAATCAACTACGGGCTGAACTACCCCAACTACTGGAGCTATCGGAGACAGGTATAAGGGAGTTACCTACTCGGAGTGTGAGTAGCAGGAGTTTGTGCTCCTCCCCCAGCCTCAGTGACGGCTGGTGCAATAGGAAATGCTGCAGTCTGAGCCATATTCTCCATGAGTCCAACTAAGCAGACTAAAGCATCTTGAAGTACATGAGTGTCTATGAATACCTCTAGGAACTGCGAGGTCCTACTGGCGCTGCCTGAACTAGGATCTCCTCCTCATGGTCAGTCTGAGGCTCCACCATGGGTGCTGCTGCTTCTCGTGCTCTAGGCTGAGCTCTACCTCTGCTTCTGCCTCAGCCCCGGCACTTACCCCTGGTAGTGGCTGCAACAGGGGGGCTCTGGCTCCTGTATGTCTATAGACGTTGTATGAGGTCACACTATCTGCGAGAGAACAAGAGTAGAATGATTCAAACTTTAACAATGGAAATAAACCGCACGTTAGAGAAAGAAAGAAGCGAAATTTTCCCAAATCCTTATAGCCTCTAAAAGAAAGTACAGATGTCTCTGTATCGATCCTGCAGACTCTACCAAACTCTCTCATGGCTCGTGAGACCTAGGCAACCTAGTGCTTACCAACTTGTCACGATCCCAAATTTCCACCCTCGGGACCGTGATGGCGCCTAACATTTCACTTGCTAGGCAAGCAAACTTTAGCTATATCTATTAATCATTTTTAACAATTTCCATTTTTAAATGACAACAATAAAAATGAATAGTCTGAAATACTGTGATAAACTAATAAACGACAAAATTCAAATACAATTCTCGAAACTGTTGTCACGAATATATAAGTGTCTAGAGTACTATATATAATGGCCTGAAATAAACATAACTATCTGAATCAAAATAAACAGCTAACATGATGTAGAAGGGGACTTCAGGGATATGGACCCCGTGCAGCTATACCTCAAGTCTCCACTGATAGCTAGATCTGAGCAAACCTCACTAAGCATAGCTGGGACAAACTCTGATATTTTCACAAGTAGTGCAGAGTGTAGTATGAGTACAACCGACCCTATGAACTCTGTAAGTGCCGATCCTAACCTCAACGAAGTAGTGACGGGGCTAAGGCGGGTCATTTACAAAAACCTGAACGCAATAATAATAATAACAGAAAAGAAAAGAAACAAAATAAAGCAGTTAATTCATAACAAAGAACTTAAAATCCAACTACCAAAGGATCAGAATAACAAGTCTTGTCTCAAATGCCGAGGCAAATCCATCAGTCACAAAAAAATACAACTTATACAATCCGTTGCGGCGCGAACCCGAACGCACTATATCATCATCCGTCAATATAATATCCGTCCTTATACCACCATTTCAATTCATTACCTTTCAAATTTCTGTTGCGGCGTGCAACCCGCTCCCCGAACAATTTCAATCAACTATCACAATTCATCAACCAAAAGTTACAAGAAATTCCACATCAAGAGAGTAAATGGGCGAGGCAATGAAGAATCACATAATAATCAAGGAATCTCAAATAATTCGAATGTCTCAACTGTACAAAATCATCAATATCTAACAAGTAACAACTCATACAAGTGAAACTACATTATAGAAGGTAATAAATTTATAAAATTGTAAGACAAGTAAGGCATATGACAATATAAATATGCAAGTAAGGCAAATAGAGACAAGTAGCAAATAAGCATGGAATTATGGAAGGGATGGACAATTTAATACAAGGATAAGTAAATGATAAATAACAATTATTGCATGAAAGTCAAATAAGCATGTAGCAATTAAGGCATGTAACAAGATATACTATGACGTAACGAAAACATGGAAGCAAGTAACATACCGGCGCATATACACTCGTCACCTTGCATACACGCCGTTTCACGCGTAACTCACACAACATGTAGTCTAAGGGTTCCTAATTTACTTAAATCAAGGTTAGACCCACCACTTACTCACTCCAATCTAGCAATCAACACGGCCTTGCCTGTTGAACAAGCCTCCAAAACAACTAAATCTAGCAAATTATTAACAAAATGAGTCATAATAAGCTTTTGAAACTACCCACACATGAAAGAGGCTCATTTTAGATCTTTTTTGAAAAAGTCAACAAAAGTCAACCCCAAGCTCGCTTGGTCAAAACCGAGGTTCAAACCAAAACCAGATTACTCATTCACCCCCAAGCCCAGTTATGTGATTTGTTTCGAAATCCGACTTCAATTCGAGGTCTAAATCTCAATTTTACAAAGATCCAATATTCTACCCAAATCCAAAACTTTAATCATGGAAAGCCTAAATTTGATGTTGAAATTTCATAAAATGTCATGGGTAATTGAAAGGAAATGGATTAAAGTCACTTACCAATAAATTTAGGAAGAAACGTCTCTTGGAAAATTGTCTCTAGGGTTTTTAGGGTTGAGAAATTGTGAGAAATGAGCTAAGTCACGTTTCCCCCCTCTTTTACCCAGTTGCAGATGTCGCAATTGCAATGTCTTATTCGCAATTGCAATGTCTTGTTTGCAATTGTGAACATCACAAATGTGAGCCAAGGATCGCAAATGCGAACCCTATCTCATAGCTACAGAAGTCGCAAATGCAACAATTGGTTCACAAATGCGAACTACCAACCTTCGCAAATGCGAACTACCAACCTTCGCAAATCAAGAAATACCACATAGAGCTAGAAAGAGTCTCCAACACATAAAGGTAAGCTAGTACTCACAACAACTTGTCGGGTCGTAACATTTTTCCCTACTTAAACATACGTTCGTCCTCGAACGTGCCAAGAGTCGTTCCAAAGCCATCAAATCACTGTGTAAACTCACCATGGACAAACCTGGGGGTTATCCCACATCACCCCAATCCATATAAGCCTGTCAACACAACATAACTAATGATACATACTTCAATATTAGTTCGTAAATCTTAGAACCCAATTTCCATCATCCGGAATTCATTACGAGACCCGAATCTTGCATCCATACATTTCATAAGTCTGAACAAACTATACAAACCCATAACCATTACCCAAGATTTAATGACATGACATACCGCATAACTCAAATACTTACCTAAATAACTGCTGACCACCATAGCTGCCCAAAAACTAATCTGGTACCGGTAATAAACCTCATATCAAACAAAACCTCATTCAAAACCTTCGTACACTGTCGATAATAAAAGAAACACGTAGAAAATCATAACCGTTCATCAGATCAACAAGTCAAGAAGCTCACTCGTCCTACAAGGTCCATTTCCCAATTTTGAGAGGAAATATGGTATCATTCTCCCAAACATTCCTCATCCCAATATGATAGTGCAAATATCAGGTATAGAAACTTCATCTCCGCCAATACAAGCAGCCCAACTAACAAGTC
This sequence comes from Nicotiana obtusifolia, assembly GCA_002018475.1. Lineage (NCBI taxonomy): Eukaryota > Viridiplantae > Streptophyta > Magnoliopsida > Solanales > Solanaceae > Nicotiana > Nicotiana obtusifolia. The sequence goes on from MCJB01031351.1 coordinate 81,586, forward strand.
GCACCAGAAACAATATGGAGCCCCACACAACGCGGTCTGTGCACCAAACTAATAATAACTCAGACATAACAGATAATAGTAGGAAGGTTAGATAAGAAGGCTACCAAGTAAGTTAAATAGGCAAGAAAATATTAACATCTTCCTATGAACTATTTTCTACAAAGTAGAGGTAAAACACACGAGATAAGCATAAGAAATTACATCTCTCATAATACCGTTGCAGCGCGCAACCCAATCCAATCATATCAATCCACATAGGGGTACCCATCGAGCCTCGGACTCACTGGTCACGTGTACATCAATATCAAGCATGATAGAGTGCACAAATATAATTGTGGGAAGATGATTAGGCATAAACAATACTAAAAAAGACAAGTACAACTATGGTGCAGTAAGTAAATCAACATCACGAGGGCCATCTCACCCATAATGCCATAAGGCCTAAATGGAATTACAATATGCATGCGAATAATTAGGTAACCTCACATCATGTCATAGCATAAGAGAAAAAACACATAACATAGACTAGAGCGTGAATAACATCCATTCCGCTAGTTGATATACCAGTGGTAACAGTTCCATAAGAGTAAGCAAAATCTGATACGATACAAAATATACATTCTCATTAGGCTCACAAATAATCTCCAAACCATATTCTGATAATTCCCAAACAAGTAAATAACCTTCCAAATGTCCATAGCAACCTATCCATAACACATACCATCAATTATCCAATCCTTAACTGTAACAACCTGACCGGTTGTTTTTAGCATTTTCACTTCGCTCGATAGTTTACGAGCATGAGTAGCTCCGTATGATGTATTATAACTTATGTGAATCGTGTATTTTGATTTTTAGGTTATTCGAAATCGATTTGACCAGAAGTTGACTTTGTGGACATTGGATCTTGATTGTGGTTTGGGGAATTGGAATAGCTTCATTATGTTATTTGGGACTTGTGTGCTAAATTTGAGTCCATTCTGAGTTGATTTGATATGTTTCGGCGTAAGTTTCGGAAGTTGAAAGTTGAAAGTTCATTTAAGTTTTATTTGAGGTGCGATTCATCATTTCGATGTTGTTATGCGTGATTTGAGGCCTCGAGTAGGTCTGTGTTATGTTATAGGAGTTGTTGGTATATTTGGATGGGGTCTCGAGTGGCTTGGGTGAGTTTCGGATGAGGTTCGGATCGTTTCGGATTATTATGCTAAGGTTGGGCAGGTCTGTTCTGGTGTGGTCGCAGCTGCGGACCAATAGGCGCAGGTGCGATGGCCGCATGTGTGAAGTTGAAGGCATAGAAGTGGGTATTTTATGCGCACCTGCAACATCGCAGGTGTAGTGGTGCAGATCGCAGAAGCGGAAAAAGCACAGATGCTGACCCTTGGCTCGCACCTGCGATTGCGCAAAAGCGGAAGAAGTGCCGCAGGTGCGAGGGCTGGCTATTGAGTGTGGATCCGTAGATATGGGAATGGGCTTGCAAATGCGAGGCTACAGAAGTGGCTCTTTTGTCCGCAGAAGCGGAAATGACTGTGTAGAAGTTTGAAATCGAGGGTTTGGTCGTTTTGTTCATATTTTGAGATGTCGGACTCGTATTAAAGCGATTTTGGAGACAAATTTCATCATAAGGATTGGGGTAAGTGTTCTAAGCTCAGTTTTGATTATACTTTGAGATTTTATCTCCATTTTTGGTAATTGGATTATGAGTTTTAAAGAGAAAATTGTGGGGTTTTGTCTAAAATTTCATAAAGTGAATTTTTGAGTTTAGAATGTCGATTCGGAGTCGGATTTGAGTAAAACTATATGGTGGGACTTGTAATTAAATGGGTTGTCCGATGTTGTGAGCTTCAACGAGTTCCAAGGCGGGGGCCCAAGTTGGCTTTTGGGTTGATTTTGGGCTTTTGTTTAAAGATTCAACCTTTATCATTTGGAATTGCTTCCTTATGCATTAATTGTTGTACTTGAGTTGCTTTTGGCTAGTTTCGAGCAATTCGGAGGTCGGTTCGCGTGAGATGGCATTTTTGTAGCATTGCTTGGCTTGTTCGGAATTGGAATTAGTTTGTTCGAGGTAAGTAACACTTCTAAACTTGGCGCTGAGGTTATGAAACCTCGAATTACGTGTTATGTGATTGATGTTGAGGTGACGTGCATGCTAGGTGACGGGCGTGTGGGCGTGCACTGTGTAAATTATGATTTAGTCGATTACATGAAACTGTGTAGCTATCTTATCTGAGCATTTCTACTGTACTCTATGTGTTGGAGCACCTGAGCTGTAATTGATGTTAGAAACCATGTCTAGGCTCTATGCGTATCCTATTGGGACCTATTGAGGTCATTTCTGCGGTTGTGTTATTTTCTTACATTGCAATTACATAGTCATACGCATTCATTTGCATATCATATCTTAGTCTCTGATACCATTTATTGATACATCATATCATAATTTTTTGGCTGATTTTCATGACATTGTGAGCTCGAGAGACTGGAGAGATTGATGACTGAGTGAGGTCGAGGGCCTGATTGTGAGGTTATTGATACTATAGCACGTGAGTTGTCCGTGCAGCACGTGAGTTGTCCGTGTGTATCCATACATACATACTATAGCACGTGAGTTGTCCGTGTCACATGTGAGTCGTACGTGCAGATCCAGATATTGATACTATGGCACGTAAGTTGTCCGTGCAGCACGTGAGTTGTCCGTGCGGATTCATGCCATGATTGACTCATTATAGCGCTTGGGCTGAAGGAGCCCCTTCGGAGTCTGTACACACCCCAAGTGAGCGTAGGAACCTACCGAGTGCTGAGTGCGAGTGTCGAGTGATTGGGAGGACTGAGTGACTGGGAGGACTGCGTGAACTAATACTATGAGATTGTGCATATGGTTTTATCATTGAGTTGCATTGCATTGACATGCACACTTGACATGCAGGCATAGAGATGCATTTTTTCTCATGTCGGACGACATTGCGTCATTTATTATTTCACCTGCATAGTGACATGTAGGCATAGAGATGTACTTTCCTCATGCTATCTGAAAAATGAAACAATTTAAGTATTGTTGAAAAGTTTTGGGAGAAATCATAGTTTTATAAACCTACTCATATGTTGGTGATTTCGGCAAAAGATTATAATTTAATTGTATACTAGAAAAGAAGTATTTATTTTTCTGTATTTTATACGAGTTGAGCATTTATTTATTGAGTTATTTCTTCAACCATCTTTACTATATGGTTATGACATGTTGTTGGTTATTGGAGTTGGACTCTGAACCTTATCCTAACTCGTCACTACTTTCAACCTAAGGTTAGTTTTGTTACTTATTGAGTACATGGAGTCGGTTGTACTCATACTACACTTCTGCACCTTGCGTGCAGATATTGGATGTTGATGTTGCTGTGATCGACAGGAGTTGGATTTAAAGACGCACCTGCGTTCCAGTTGTAGCTACCTCTTGTTCATGGTAGCCTTAGATTTATAAGAAAAAAAATCTGTTTATGTACATTTTGAACAGAGGATGTATTTGTTCCATACCAGCTTTGTAAATTCTAATCTTAGAAGGTCATGATTTGTTCTACCAGTCCTTGGAAAATTCTTGTATAAAAGAAGTTGTATTTTCATTTCTTTTCTTAATAAATCTCATTTAAATTTGATAGTTGCTAATTAGCTTACCTGACAGGTTGGGTTAGGTGCCATCACGACTAGGTGGATTTTGGGTCATGACATTAACATTCCTTCACAATTTGCAATCAAGGAATAATCTACCTACGAGAACATCCAGACTCTAAACCTCATGAATAGCAAAATCTCCATATCCGATCTCAACACCGCTACTCAAAATGGTCGATACATCAGTCATACCCCCATCATCTTACAGAAAAATACCCACAAGTCACAACACAATGCACCGGCCAACATGCGCACTCTTCTCCGTTAACATCAAATAGTGCCAGCATTCTCTTAATCTCATGAAATCATCTGTTTAATCAAGAACTCATATCCTTCCCTTCAAAACTAAACTGCAACCTTGAACTTGCAACTTTCAACCCCACGCGGTGCACCGCCACTAACATGATAACTCGAGAAAATACAAAAATCTCATAATCAACTCAAGATCACAAACAAGACAAACACCTCATCAGCCGAGAACTTTCCATTTAACACAAACTAGGAGAACATCACCACACGCAATATATCTGCTACACCTATAAAAAACATCAACTCCGGGTCGTGGATATAACCATGGTGAATTCTTCGGAACTCATTAGCATATAATCAAGTCATCAGAACTGATCTCCTCTAACTCAATCGAGTTACACCAGACTGCCAACTCGAAAGTAACTCAATCTTATAAGCTCACTCTGAAGGAACCTTCTGCCAATCCGAAGCCATTTCTTGCACCTCTCGAATATTGCCATGTAGAATCATTCTTAACATAGATATACCACAGATCCAGTCACCATTCACTATCGATCTCAATCCCTATTCATTCACAAATTCAGAAGTCCTTAATGGCCACATATGATCTGGAACTCATTAGAACCTTCTAGATAACCACTCACCTTACTCCAATCTTCAATACACAACCAATATGCATGGAACAACCCACGCTTCACCAACACATGACTATTCAAAGAAACAACCAAGCAATCCTCAGCATGGAAATGAATACATCGTATGATCCTGCAATCCGATCGCCAATAATAGACTCCCACTTAGCTCGAAGCCATAGAACACATCGTCGGTAATCCATAGTGCCATATCTTCATAGCTGCCCCGACCCCGCACCGCGAATAAGTTGAGTGCTTCATAAGCTCAGGTAATACTGGTCGTATAACACTCCAAATACTCTACCAAACGCACACTCATCCTTGCAATAATCAAGCAAACTTCCCCTAGATGCTCTGAAATGATAATGTATTCATTACATCGAATGGATACCTCATACGAAACACAAGATCCAAACTCATCACGCAGGAGATAACCCCCAAGTGTACTCAAATAAACACCTTACCATGACACCACCACAATCACCACAACTAGGCAACCTGCTAGTCTTCCCAAGTCCGTGCTTACCATCCAGATACAAGAATCTGGTTTGTACCACAAATGAACGTCTGCAAGATCTATCACTGCATCTGCTCCCAAGACTAAACAGCACATCGCAATGATAATCAAGCATTCATAGCCCTTTGTAATCCAGACGCAGCATCACAAACCATCGGCGATAAGGAAAGAAAGAAGGGAATTTTTTCCTAAATGCCCCGTAGCCTCCGGAAGATAGGTATGGACGTCATCATACAAATCTTCACGAATCTACTAGACACTTGCTCATGACTCAAAGAACCTACGAACCTAGTGCTCTGATACCAACTTGTCAAGATCCAAAATCCGCCTTGTCGTGATCGCACCTAACTCGGCCTACTAGGTAAGACAAATACAGTCAACACAATTCTACTAGAAATAATATGAAGCCAATAAGTGGAATAACTGAAATTTATACAACCTCCCAAGGGTTGGTAGTGCAAGTCATGAGCGTATACGATTTAGATTTACAAAACCGATATGATGAATAAATACAATATCTATTTAAATTATACATAAACATAACTCAAAACTCAAAACTACCAAGGACAAATGGTAGTCATGCCAAAATAACGGATACTTCTTCAATGCTAGCTCCCTCCATGCGCAGCAGCATCAACTCCAAGATCTGCACGCAAGGTGCAGAAGTGTAATATGAGTACAATCGACCCTATGTATATAGTAAGTATCTTGACTAACCACATTGAAGTAGTGACGAGGCTTTTTAGTTAAAAGATACCCATTGATATAAAATGTGCATTAGAATAGCAACAGAAATAATACTAAAACATAATAGAGAAGAATATAAGAACAAATTTGCAAATCAGCAAATGATTACTAGAAGAAATTACAATCAGAATTTCTCAATATCACAATCAATCCTTTCCTTAAAAATATGACCATCAAACCACAGTAGTGGAGCTTTCATAGTGTGAGAAATGAACTTAGAATATCAAATCAAATGACACGGCAACACCTTTCGTGCATTTATCTCATCCTTACCAAGCTTACGTATAACAGTACCAACCAGGTGAAAGATAATGCCAATAAATTGTAACTACAAAGTGAGAGATACATAGGTAGTAAAATTGAACAAGGCAATGCATAAGGACAACGATAACAGACTAGATAGAAATCCAAGTAGTAATGATAGCAATTAAGATAGAAGAACATAAAAATCACTAACTATCGCAGTATAAGGCTTAGTGTAGATATAACAAACAAGATGGAAACCATAATCTTTATAAACTAAACAAATAGAAGACATGAATAACTAACATGGTAGAAGGCTTATACGAAAGTGCAACAAATGAAAAATGGCATAGATGTGGTTATGACAAACAAGAAGGAAAGCATGATATCTACAAGTTAAACAAATACAATACATAGATAATACGTCAACATTTGAGGTAAAGGACAAAGAGAGAACAACAACGACAAGCCACATAGAAAACATAGGTGCAACAATGACAGCTCAAGATAAAGGCATGAATGTGTGCTCAACGAAAAGATATCACAATATAATGCATGTCTCTCGTCCTCGCATGCATGGAAATACCCTTCGTGCCATGAACACATGATAATATAAAAATAATGGCACGGCATCACCCTTCGTGCTTTTGCTCTCATCCTCACATGATAATGTATGGCACGACATCGCCCTTCATGCTTTACTCAAACGGCACGGCATCACCCGTCGTGCTTTACACTCTTCCTCACATGGTAATGTATATGCAATGACACAACATCACCCTTTGTGCTTTATACTCTTCCTCACCAAGCACATCTATAAAAATAACAAGTAAGGTAGGAAGCATGAATAACATCAAGGAGAGTGATTAAGAGAATATTCCAAATGACCATAAATCACATCTTTCAAGCCAATAACAATTCAATAAACTTCAAGAAGTTTATGTTCAAGTATCTCAAAAAATCTAAAAAATGATCTTCAACTCAAGTATAGAATCCAATATCTCAAGAATAACAGTCATAGAAATGTATTTGTAATTAAGTATAGTGACGACCAAATTTAGCACATCAATAGTTTCACAAAAAACTCCGTCAAATTTTAGTCAAGTTCTAATAAGCTAAATCATGGTTTTTAGCATTTAACTTCATATTCATATTAATCTAGAAGTCAAGTAAAACTTGTATCAAGAAGGTCACATATTCCAACAAGGCACAAATAATTGTATAATCTACCGCTGAGCATGATTAACCCTGGAACTTACATATACACTCATCACCTCATATATGCATCACCCCTGCTGTAGCAAACAACATCAAATAGTAGGAAAAATCCCCCCCAACAAAGTTAGGCAAGACACTTACCTCATTCCGGGACAATTTCCACAAACATATACCGTTCTCCATAGAAATAATCCTCAAAACAATCAAAACCTAGTCAATTATCATCTAACAAAGTATAATGCTAAAGGAAACATCCTTAATTAATAAGGGTTCAATCTTGGCCAAAATCTCAAAAGTCAACCCCGGTCTCGCTTGGTCCAAACCCGAGATTCGGACCAAAACCTGATTACACATTCACCCCAGCTCGAATATGTAATTTATTTCGAAATCTGACCTCAATTTGAGGTCTAAATTTTTATTTTCTAAATTTCCCAAAACCCCTAATTTCTACCATGAATTTATTAGATTTGATGTTAAAAGTCATGAAAAAGTAGTTGAAATTGATTGAAAACTAGTTAAAGATGCTTACCAATGAATTTGGGAAGAAAATCCTCTTCAAAAATTGCCTCTATAGAGTTTAGGGTTGAAAAATGGTGTAAAATAAGCTAAATCCTGACTTTTCACTCTTTCACCCAGCTGCAGATATCGCAATTGCGAGACCTAGTTCGGAATTGCGAAGATCGCAAAAGCGATCAACTCTTCGCAAAGGCGAAACAGTATATGAGCCTGCCATTATCACTAAAGAGATCAAATTATTGCAAATGCGAATTGAGGGTTATTCGCAAATACGAACTATGAACTCACAAATGCGAATCTTCTCCAATTTCCTCAGAGTCGCAAATGCGACACCATCAGCATTTGCCGACTTAACATTGCAAAGTGAAGCTGACCTAGTCCCTCCAGCATCGCAAATGCGAGTTTGACCTCGCATTTGCGAACAAGTTATCGCAAATGCAAGACTTGCGGACCTGATGCACCAGCATTCATTATAAGCCAAAAATCAGTCCACTAAGCATCTAAAACTTACCTAACCCCCTCGAACTCCAAACCAAACATGCACACAAGTGTAATAATACCCTACAAACTTGCTCTCTCACTTAAATCACCAAATTAACATCAATCAACAAGAATTTTATCATCAAAACTCAAGATTTTTAAGTTTAAAGTCAGCTTTTCCAATTTTTCACATAATGCGCCAAAATGTACTTTGGTCAACCCGGGACCCCAGCCAAATAGATGTACAAGTCCAAAACATCATAGGAACCTACCGAAATTATCATATTACTGATCTGAGGTCATTTACCAAAAATAGTGACCATGGTCAACTCTAGTCTTTTTTAAACCCAAAAATCACATATTCTTTTGTTTTCGAAAAATGACACGCACGCAAATTAGATAATACCACATAAAGCTAGGAACAGTCTCGGAACACAAAAAAGTAAGCTAGTACTCAACACGACCGGTCATGTCGTAACAACGTTAGGCACACGAGAATAATTTTTTCGGCCACGATGCCCCTAGTGACCTTTTGGATTGGGTACGAAATAACGAGGCGATGATGATAAACGTCGAAATAATAAAAGACGAGGACGCGGTGAACCAATAACCTTTGGAGGGTGACACGGTCGGCCACCGCAAGGAGGTTCCCCTTCTTATGTCTAGACGGATATCAAAATATATATCAGAGCCTCCTATATTTTTTTAATCTTTTTTCCAAAACTATTTTCAAAAAAATAATTTCTCAAAAAAGTTTTCACACCATTTTCAGAAACAATCTTCCAAAAAATATTTTTAAAAACAAATTAGTTTATTGTTTATTTTTTATTTTACTAATAAATTCACTTCTCTCGTCTTGCGAGGTACTACTATACGAAGTAGCTTTCGAAATACGGCATTTAGACAAAGATTGAAGACAAACCCCTCATTGAATCCCCGCTTCGTACTTCCTATTCTCAGACTTACACAAAACGTAAAGTATAGTAAAATTTTATATAAATGTTGTGTGTGCTTGCTTGCTTTGATATCACCTATTTGTTAAACACTTAGGACGAACTGCATCTAGATAATAATTGGGTTAACTTGCAATGTTATGCGTTAGGTAATTCTTCAAGTTTTTATGGGATGTTGAATGTATCTTATGACATGATTAATTAACTTCGGACCAGTATATACCTACTAATTAAATTAGTCATATAAATAAAATAAAAGCATGTCATCTTATTTCAAAATAACAAAAGAAATAATGTTGTCGTTCTCTTAAAATTATATTAGCATGCTTTCCGAACCACTTCACATGTAAATTTGTTCTTTAATTGACGCATCTTAAGTTGAAAATTGTAGTTGGACTATCATACCTTTCTTTGTGATACTTGGGTGTTGCGGTCATTTGGGATTGACAAACAATTAGTATTTCAAGACCGTGACTCTTAAGATGGTCCCTAGTTGCTCATTGAATGACCATTCATTTGTTAATGCAAACATTTCTTTTATGTTGATATAATAATTTTCCTACGTCATAACATCTAGATTCATTTTGTTATATCATATTCATTCACTAAATCAATTCTTTATTCATCAAATTAATTCTTTCACGTTACCATTATACACTAAGATTATTCGAGGAATATTCTTCCTCCACTTTTTGGTCAAATTACTTACTAACTATTTATTCATGTGCAAATAAATATTCGTTCTCCTTTGTCAATCCATTAATATAAGTTTTCTCTTATTGTAATCATCCATCTAAAACTTTTTTAAATCTAAATATGAGTCGTTTCCGCTTTAAGTTTATTGTTATGAGTTCAAAATTTTTCCATACACTTTGGATTAACATGCACTATTTATATACAATTCTTTTCAAATTATTCAATTTACATTAAAATCCATTCTTTAATACATTCTAATTTTTTTACATACTACATCTTGTTACATATATATTTTGTCAAATAGTTTATCTAGAACCCACCTTCATCTTTTGCTTATCCTTTCGGAATATGACTCCTATGTACACTCCACATATATTTTAAATGAGCCGATATACTTTAATCATTTCATTTCAAAAACGCAAAAACGCTTGCATGCTTTATCCGCACATGATTCATTATCTTTACTATCCATTTAAGTATACATTAACTATTCTCTTATTCTTTGCATTAGTTGTGAGTATTTGTTAACTATCTTTAACCCCTCACTTATTTGATCGAATCCACCAGAACCACATTTTGTGGATCTTGAGGGATGCCTAATACCTTCTCCTCGAGATAACATGAACCCTTAACTAGAATCTCAACTGGTTTCGCAGACTGTAGTCTAAGTGTACATTGTATAGTGTAGTATAGGTGTCCAAGTATACCTTAAATACTAAGTTGAGACTCTAAACTCCAATCGACCTTGTAGAGTATTATAAGTTGTACATTCTTTTGACTTGTGCAAAATAGGGTGGAACAACATGGAGACATTGCTGGGGAAACCCTAGGTTCTTACCACATTAGACTTGATCAATTACTTGAAGGATTACAGGTTCCCTCATACTCCAACTTCTATTCTTTCTGCCACATGCTTCAAGTTATATATTCCTTGCATTAAGTTGTATATCCTTCGCTTCAAATCGTGTATTCTTTGTCGCATGCTTCATGTAGTCTATTCATTGTCATGCGCTACAAGCGGTATATTCTTTGATGCATTTCAAGTGGTATATTCCTTGTCATGTGCTTTAAATGGTATATTCTTTTCCACACACTTCAAGCAGCATACTCTCTTTCATATTCATGTTGTATATGCTTCCCACATATCTACGTTGTATATTTTGCTACATATGAATGTGATGGATATGCTTAGTCACACGCGTATGGTACTGCTTTTTAAATTGTCATCACTTTTTTGTCAACTCTTGGCCGTGCATAATCACACAAAAGTCATGTGAGGGTCGTATTTTCATCCCTCCGAACATTCTTTCAGAAATCTCTAGTTTTAGAGATTGGCGTACGAGGTAACTACGTACTATCTCACAGTTGTCCTTAACTCACAATCAAATCTAGGTAAATTTACTCTTAGAATTCTGAGGTCATTGTTAATATGATCTTGTAGCTTGCTCTAACTGGATTTTTTGTTACATATCCTTTACTTGTTACATACTCTTTGTATGTTACTCATTCTTTATATATTATATGTTCTTTGTCTGACATTGTTATGTATTCTTTATCTGTTACATGTGCCTTCTACTCATTACCAACTATTATGTTCTTTTTGTTTGACTAAAGTATGGTTGACTTGTGTTGAACCTTGACCTTTTGAACACAAATACACATTCCGGTCAATGACCATCCATCATAATCATACCATCATTTGGACTCTACTATCCTTTCAAAATATGTCAATCTAGCTTGGTACATTTTTCACTAGTTTGTCGTATTCTTCTCAACCATATCACACATTCTCACTAACTTCTATTAATTGAGACAGATCCAGGTGCTATGCTACCATCTATCTCTTATTCGGGATTTACCAGTCTCCACCCACCCACNCACCCACCAAAGAATTTCTCATTCATAATCATACTTCTTCTCAAGAAACAATCATCCATTCATGACAACCATATAGATCTCCTAATTCAAGTAGTGGACCGAACTACGTTCTGACCTGATTCTTGCCCTGGAAAGATACGTAGGCAACCCTAAAAAAGGGTTAGATCTCCCCACTGTTTCAAATTAATTTTCTAGGTACTGAATACTGGGTAGTTCTTTTGGAATAATGCAATGAAGCTCTCAACCCGGATATCTGTGAGAGCATCAACCGAATTTCACCAAAAATCCAAACATCAAATACCATGCCATCTCACTCTGACCCTCACTCGACTTAAATCCAAAAATATGGGATGCAAGTCTTTTCTTCAAACATTTGGCTATGGAGTCATGGTGTGCACTCCCATTTTCCAAATTCATAGATTCGATACAAGTCAACCCAATTTTGCTGCAGGGGCAAACTGTAAGTCAGCTTTCAGGGAGTGTCATGCCCCCACGAATCGGATAGACAAGGAAGGACAAGCAAAGCCTCAAGTCAACATGAACCAACTTCCCCTCGAACAAAGAATATTTCTTTGGACGCAGGAGGGGCAACATCATCTCTTGAACCATTATGGAATGCCGACAGTGCATTTCTGATCAAAGCCAGATACATCACTGGTCGCACGGCCTCACTCTGCCTCTTCTTCGTTCATACCTTCACCTATGAGGGAATCTAATGTTTTCTCCTTTGAATTTTGTAGGTATCTCATCTCGGGCGCTTCACAGGAGATAACAATTGGTCTCGGACTTGGTGGAACATCTGTCAGATAGTTAGGGGAGTAGTAGTTTTTCAATAAAATCCATTATTTTTCATGACTTCACTGCTCTCACCACTTTTCTATGTTCAGATCAGAACATTGTTCCCGGCAACCAGGGACGATCATCAAATGGTTTCCCGCAAGCAGTCGAATGGTGCATAATCCTGGGACTGCACGGGAAATAGCATCCGACATTGGAAATTTTGGAACATCAACTGAATAATTAGGGGAGTTTTGGTTACAATTCTTGATTCCATAATTTTATGACAGTACTACTCTCACAATATTTGCAAGTCTTGATCGGATAAACCCCCGGGTTAATAGTCGGGGACGATCACCAAAAGGTTCCTGTGAACAGCTCGAAGGTCGCAACAAAATATCCCTACAGTCAATTGGAAGACAACCACAACAACTATCTCGCAAACAGTCAGGGGGCATAGAGCAATTGTTCGAAGGAGCAATTGGGCATACCTTTCGGAGGGAGCCACCCTTCAACTTTAGAAAATATCACAGCCAAACATGGATACAATGAGGCATCACTCTAAGTTGGCCTATACCTTTGCATTTCATACATATATCTAATGCCACTAATATTATTCGCTGCAATTCATTGAAAGTGGGAGAGAAAAAGAATGTGTTGAAAACCATACACATTATACTCTCCACCCTTCACGAACTATGCGTACCTGATTCTTGACCTTGTGTAAAGATACGTAGGCAACCAGTAACGGTCCGATTTTTCTTGTCCTTAGCTGGCGAATCGGTAAACTTTAGCCAATTGAGTCATGGTTGACCAAAGATCCTTACAAAGGGATCATTCCCAAAATATCAAAAAATATAACAAATATTTGTATATCATTCTCTGTCGCTTCTCTAGAAGTCTCCCCCTGAGCCATCAACATCAAAATCCAAAATATATCATCCTCTTTCCTTGAGAAAATTCAAAATCCAAAACATCTCCCCTTTATCTCTAATCTTCCCGAACACCGGACCTGATTCTCATTTCAACGAGATACGTAGGCAACCTTCAGGTTCGATCACATTTTTCAAAAAAATTCAAAAACCAATCAAGGACCTTCTTGGGTTTGATCTCATTTTTGAAACACCAAAAAATACTCTTATCGTGCGGAGACATTCAATTCCTATCTCTGCCATCGTGTGGAGATTATACATTTCAACCACTCCCATTATGTAGAGATTTACAGTCTTGTCTATGCTCCGACATCGCATCGGAGTGGTACTATAGCCCGTCGAATACTCCCATCGCATGTTGATTTGAATTTTACTTTCCTGTCCATGCTCCGATATCGCATCGGAACAGTATTACAGCCCGTCGAATCCTCCCATAGCATGAAAATTCGAATTTTACTTTCCTGCAACAGAACAGTACTACAGCTCGTCTAATCCTCCCATCGTATGGGGATTTGAATATTACTTTATTGTACATGCTCCAATATCACATTCGAATGTGTAACAACCTGACCGGCTATTTTGAGAATTAGCATCTCGTTCGGCGGCTTAAGGTCTCGAGCAACTTCGTATATTGTATTATGATTTGCGGGAGTGGTCGAGTTTGGATTTCGGATGATTCGAGATTGATTTGGAAGAAGGATTCTTGCTTTAGAAGCTTAAGCGGTAAGAGATGACCGGAGTTTGACTTTTGTATAGATGACTCTGGAATAGCGTTTTGATGATTCCAATAGCTTTTTATGGTGATTTTGGACGAAGGCGTATGTCCGGATCTGGATTTGGAGGCTCGTAGGTTGATTTGATGCATTTTGGCAAAAATTGGAAAGTTGAAGACTTGGAAGGTTAAGAGGTTTGACCAGAAGTTGACTTTGGTAATACCAAGCTCGTATATTGATTCCGAGAGATGGATTAGCTCTGTTATGTCATTCGAGACTTATATGAAAAATGTGAGGTTATTTCGGGTTGATTTGTTATGATTCGGCGCGAGTTGTAGAAGTTGAAAGTTCATAAGTTCATTAAGTTTGATTTAAGGCGTAATTCATGATTTTAATGTTGTTTGATGTGATTTGAGGCCCCGAGCAGGTCCGCATTATGTTATGGAACTTGTTGGTATATTTTGACAGGGTCCCAGGGACCCCGGGTGTGTTTTGGATGGGCCATGTACCATTTTATCATGTTTTGAAATGCTTGTTTTGTTATCTGGATTTTCTTCATCGCGTTCGCGTCCATGGCATCGTGTTCGCGTAGTGTAATTTTGAGGCAGGCAGTACTGAACTTCATGTTCGCGTATAGGAGCTTGCATTCACGAAGGTTAGAAGACTTTTATCTTTGCGTTCGCATGCAGTGGTCTGTGATGGCGCAGAGGTAAGGTGGGAAGGCACCGGGCATTGTTTCTCTTCGCGTTTGCGGGCACACAGACACGTTCGCGTAGTGTCTGAAGATCTTGGTCACTGTGTTTGCGACCTTTATGTCGCATTCGCGAAGCATATTTTGGCAGCCAAACATTTTTGCTCTTCGCGATTGCAATGGATGTTCCGCGATTGCGATATATAATTTATTGGGGATGATATAAAGAACTCTATTTCGAGGATTTGGCCATTTTTATCATATTTTGAGTTGTAGACCTCGGATTTGAGCGCTTTTTGAAGGGTTCTTCACGTGTTGGATTAGGCTAAGTGTTCTTACTCGAATTTGATTTTATTTCATGATTTTATCTTTATTTTTATCATTAACTTATCAGTTTTAGTTAGGGAAAAATGAGAATTTTGTTAAAACTTACAAAAATATAAAATGATGATTTGAAGGACGATTTGATATCAAAATTGGATAATTTTGGCATGGCTGGACTCATATCGGGATGAGTGCTCGAATTTTATGAATTTTGTTGGCGTCCAAGGTGCAAGCTCGTGGTTGACTTTTGGGTTGACTTTTTAGTTTTTATTAAAGATCGAACCCTGAACCCTAAACCCTAAACCCTGAACCCTGAACAATCTTTATTATCCGGATTTATTTCTTATGGTTTCTATTCATATAATGAAGTTATTTCGGTTAGATTGAGCCGTCCGGAGGTTGTTTCACACAAGAAGGTCATTTTAGAGTATCGATCTAGCTTCTTTGAAGTAAGTATCTTGCATAACCTTTTGTGGGGGAACTACCCCTTAGGATTGGCGTAATTTGTGCTAATTTTATCATGTGAAGGCCGTGTACGCGTGGTGACGAGTACGTACTCGGGCTTATTTGTTGAAATGTAACCGTTTTAGGCTTTTAGGTTCTTATGTTCATTAAAAATGAAGTTGTCTTATCATGTTAAATCATCCATTTTCTATTTTCACCCTTATGTGTCTTATTTGAAGTTGATTGATGCATGTTCTACCCTTGTTGCTAATAAACTCTTTTGTGCCTTAATTGAAGTTGTCGCCTCTTTTAGATACAAGCTGTCTTTTCCGTAATTGCTTAACCTTGATTGAAGTTAGCAGTATCTCTTCTGTAATAGCTTAACCTTAATTGAAGTTAGTAATATCTCTTCTGTAATAGCTCAGCCTTAATTAAAGTTTTGTTATCCCTTTCATTGTTGACTTATCCTTATTTTGAATTATTGCTTCATGATATCTCCCTTATCGTCGAGTTGTACTTATGTGGAATCGTTGTTAGAAATTATCTCTCCCATTATCGAGCTATTCTTATTGAAACCATTCTTGCTTGTTGTGTCTTTCATTGTTAGCTCATTCTTCTATTTCCTTGTGTTCTGTAGTTCTTGTGTTGATTTACTTATCGTACTCTGATGTTGTTGTTATTGTTGTACTCAGTGTTGTTGAGCCGAGGGCTATGCGTGGTTGCAGTATTGAAATTTGTTTTCAGGGAAAGTTGTGGCATATGGGCACATGTGGTGAAAGACCTTATATTGTGTTGTCATGTTTTTGGCACAAATGGTATTGCCGAGAGGATTATCGGGCTGTTCGCATGTGAGTTGTCTGTGCTTTTGTTACTATTGATATTTGCACATGCGGCGAGACAAAGTGGACTATATATGTGGGTTTGCGCATGTGGCGAAACAAGATGGGAATATTATTATGCACGCGTGGCGAGAAAGTCAGGCATTTACTTTATCGTTGTGCACGTGGCGAGACAAGGTGGGCTATGTCGGGGATGATTTGTGATGACTTTTCATGGCATGAGGGCATTGTTATTGATGATATTTGTGTGGCGGTGTGCCTACCTTGTATGAGTTATACATTGTAAATTTTGTGGTGATGGTTTCCTAGGTGTCATTCATTGCCTCTACTCTTACTCGTTGACTTGAGTTATGATAGGACACTTACACAACCGTACATGTAATTAATCACCCATATCAGCTTAAGAAGATGAATCTTGATGTTATTGACCATTTACATGTACTCTCGTTTACTTGCCTTATGTGTGAGAATTGTCCTATCGGCACGTGAGTTGTCCGTGTGGATATGAGGTACTTTCACTCCCTTGGCACGTGGGCCGTCCATATGGTTATGAATTTTAATGTGGGTACAAGATGCCAAGTGATTAGGGTCCATGAATTGGGACCCGTGAAATGTGACTATCAGGCGAAGTACCTCGAGGAAAATCCTTGAACAAATCATGTGTGGAAGCGGTTGCTCTTATTGAGTTGTTTCATATTTTCTCTACTTGGATTCACCGAACTTAAACTGTGTCCAGCTTACATCCCGACATTACTACCTGTTGCTCCCTGTTGCTAGTTGTTGTTTGTAGTGTCCTACTATGAGTATAACTTTGTTATCTTTACCATGATTAGTGTTATATTGACTTCATTTCCCTAGGTTTCACTTTTATACTTGTACAGGCAGTTATGTCTAGTAGGTGTCTGACTGTCTCTCATCTCTACTCCTTCGAGGTTAGTTTTGATACTTACTGGGTACCGCTGTTGTGTACTCATGCTACACTTTATACATATTTTTGTGCAGATCCAGCTACTTTGAAGTTAGTTGATCACTAGCTAGTTGTTCGGGTTTTGATGTGGAGACTCAAAGTACACCTGTCATCGTGTCCACAAGCCTCCGAGTCACCTTCTAATTTTGTACTTGTACTATCTATTTCTATTCCAAAACCGTTGTACTTAGGAGATTTTTCTAGTAAACTCAGTAGAGCTTATGACTTGTACTACCGGTTTTGGGTATTGTATTGCACTCTGAATTATTGGTTCACTAGGGAAATTTGAAATTCATGCTTAGTAGTTGTTTCAAGTTTAATTTTTCCATTTAATTCAGTAAGTATTAGGCTTACCTAGTCTTAGTAACTAGGTGCTATCACGACATCCTACGGAGGGAAATTGGGGTCGTGACAGAACGGTACTACAGCCCGTCAAATCCTCCCATCGCATGGAGATTTCGAATTTTACTTTCCTGTCCCTGCTCCGATATCGCATCGAAACAGTACCAAAGCCCGTCTAACATTCAATGCTGCGATATCGCTTCGGAATGGTGACCACAAAGCCCGTCTAACTTTTCACGCTCAGATATCGCTTCGGAACGGTAACTACAAAGCACGTTTTACATTCAATTCTCTTTATCAAAAATCACAAAAAAATGATTAATTCAAAATTTAAAAAAATGATATGAAAATCTGAAAATACTTTCTTTCTATTCTTCCTGAACTACGCTTGACCTGATTCATATTCTACCAAGATACGTAGGTAACCTTCGGGTTCGGTCTCATTTTGCAAAACTAAAGAACCAAAAAATACTGGACAAAAAAAATAAAAAATGGGGAACATCCTCGAGTTTGGTCCCATTTATAAAAAATCACAAAAAAAATTGATTAAGTCAAAATATTCCACAAAAAAGAAGGGGAAGAAGAAGAAGAAGAAAAATATATATTAAAAAAATCAAAAAACGTTATCATCAAAATATTGGCCTGGTTAGTACGAACGTAGTTAGGAGTGTGCATAAGAAAGAACAAATGTTAATTGGTATGATAGAGAGGATCAACTTTGGGTAAACTATAGAATCTTGTGGTACCTCTTAATTATGCCTTAGTGATGCTTGAAAATCTCGTGCTTACAGTTGCGGTAAGAATAAAGCCAACCTCATCATTTCATGTGCATAGTGTGGTGAGTTTAGAGTAAAATTCATTGTATTGCGTTGTTGATCTAGAATTTGGCCCGAATGTCTGTTGAGGCGAAATCCTGAGTGATGCTTGGTTTAGGAAATGATCGTAGGCCTTCTTTGACCTGATTGAGCATTTCAAGCCACCAAATAACAGCATTATCCCCTTCGAGCCTTAAGCCTTTTCTTGGATAACCATATCTTAGCCCATACCCTTCTTTGTGCTTAAATGCACAACCCCTCTCTTGGCTCGACCTCCTTGAGCGCACTGAAAATGTGTAACTTCGGACAAGACCAAAGTGGAAGCAATAGCAAAAGATACGAAGTCCAAGACAATAAAAAACATGACTTCAAGAAATGAAAGAAGAAGCTCCGCAAATTCAAAGGAGGATCCAACAAGAAGGAGAGAACTTCTGCAAATTAAAAGAAAAATAAAAAAGAGATAGAAAGGGGAAAACTCTACAAATTCAAAGAGGAGGAACTGCAACAAAAGAAGGAAATTCTCCTGCAAAGCAGAAGAAACATCAAAAGTGAAGAAAAATAAAAGAAAAAACAAAAGAACTTCGAAAAGGAAGAAGAACCTCCAACAAGAAGACAAGTTCAAAAAGAAGTCAAAGCAAAGAAAGGGACATCGAGCCGAACAAGATCAAACGCCGAAACGTGGTTTGAATGCCAAAGATGCGGATATAGTGCAATGCTCAAGGACGGATTAGTCACTCTTTCTTCCCAAAAGAATATCCTACCCATTCCCCCAAGCTTACATTACAAGCCGATAATAAGCCCTAGATGATCCTATTCCGAGCGTTCTCATATTAGTGGATACTCATATAAAGGTCAAGCATATGGTATATCAATCGCATGCATTGAATATCTTTCTAAATGTAAGTGTACTTCTCAAAATGTCCTAAAATATCAAAATACTTCAAAAATGTGTGAAATTAGGAATTTCTTTTGGTGATGGAACTCAAAACATAAGGATAGATAGCATTCAAAACCTATGATTGAAGCAAGACGAACAAATTCTTGTAGAACCTGGAATACTTTAGGTACTACTTGAAGCTATAGTAATTACCTATAAGATGAACTCGGATTGCTGGAAAGTATATGGTGAAAATTCTTATGCACAAAACTAATTGTTGGTACCAACCAAAGTCAAATCAAAAAATGATCAACCAATAAAATCACAGTCTTTCTATACAATATTCTCTACAAAAATCAGCAAAAAATACAGAAAACAAAAAGAGTCAAGTTTTGTTGACAATAGAGTTAGGCTTTGTTGTAACAGAACTATGCCCGACCTGACTTCCCATGAGGGGATATGTAGGCAACCCACGTAGGGTCTGGTACCACTCTTATAATAGAAAACATAAAATCATTCTATGCATGCGGAACTACACCACGATTTGATTTCCTTTGTTATGATTACATAGGGAATCCATATCGGATTCGGTCATCTTTTGTAATCGAACTACGTTTTGGCCTGATTCCATTACGATACGTAGGAAGTCTTAGTCAAACGTAGCCATATCATTTTAGAATTCTATCATTTTGCATCTATTGCCTACCTGAATAATTAACAAAACTATAACAACCCGGCCGGTTGTTTTGAGAGTTGTAACCCCGTTCCCCTATTTACTGTTCATTCCCTGCTTAATTGTTGTTATGTGATTTTTTGGGGTAGTTGGTTCTGATCCGAAAAGGTTTTAGAATGAATTAATACACTTTGTCTCAAGGTTGGAAGCATAAGTTAAAAAGGTTGACCGGATGTTGACTATGTGTAGACGACTCCGGAATGGAGTTTTGATGGTTCTGTTAGCTCCATGGATGATTTTGGACATAGGAGTGTGTCCAGAATGTGAATTAGAGGTTTGTAGTTGAATTAGGCTTGAAATGGCGAAAGTTGGAAATTTAGAAGTTTGACCAATAGTGGACTTTGTGGATACCGGGTTCAGAGTGGGCTTCCGGGAGTTTGAGTAGGTCTGTGGTGTCATTTGTGACTTGGGTGAAATTTTGAGGTCAATCGGACGTGATTTGATTTTTTTCGACATCGTTTGTAGAAGTTGGAATTCCTTAGTTTCAATAGGCTTGAATTTGTGTACGATTAGTGTTTTTGATGTTGTTTGATGTGATTCGAGGGATCGACTATGTTTGTATCATGTTTTAGGACTTGTTGGTGTGTTTAGTTGAGGTTCCAGGGGCCTTGCGTTGATTTCGGATGGTTAACAGATCAAAAAATGAGACTCAGAAGATTGTTGAAGCTAGGAGTCTTCTGGTGTAATCGCACCTACGGAGCTTTGGTCGCAGGTGCGAGCTGGGAAGCATAGATGCGGCAAGGAGTGAGGAAGGCTACAGTCCGAGGTATGAAGGATTTTTCGCACCTGCGTGGTCGTAGATGCGGCGAGGTTGAGCGCAGAAGCGGAGATCGGTGCAGGAGCGGGAAAGAGGGTCGCACATGCATTTGTGCAGGAGCGGAGCATGGTCCGCGGGTGCGAAGGCCCAGTTCTAGTGGTTCACCACAGAAACGTAAGGATTGTCGCATCTGCGACGCCGCAGATGTGGTTAAGTTTCCGCATAAGCGAAAAGGGCTAGACAGAACCTTATATTTAAGGGCTCGCGATTTTTTCTACATTTGGAAAATTCCAAGCTCGAGATTAGGTGATATTTGAGAGGAATTTCGAGGGGTTTCTTAAGGTAAGTCACTTGTGGTTAAATTTATTTAATAATTATGTTTTCCCATTGAATTTTCCACGTATACTGTGTCGTTTTGAGGTGTAATTTGGGGGTTTGAGGCTAGGGATTTGGAGAGTTTAAATTGGGGATTTGGGTGTCGTTTTCGTATTAGATTTTGGTATATTTGGTATTGTTAGACTCGTGGCGGAATGGGCTTCCGGATTTTGTGACTTTTATTGGATTTTGACTTTTGATTAGTAACTTAGTATTTTCTTATGGAATTGATTCCTTTAGCCCGTGTTGAATGCATTGAACTGTTTTTGGCTAGATTCAAGGCATTTGGAGGCCGATTCGTGAGGCAAGGGCGTGTCGAAGTAGGGATTTTCACGGTTTGAGCTAAGTAACAATTCTAAACTTGGTTTCTCAGGGTATGAAACCCTGAAATTTGTGTCATGTGATTGGTGTTGATATGACGCACATGCTAGGTGACGGGCGTGTGGGCATACAACTTAGTAATTCTGACTCAGTCAATTCCATGGAACTGCATAGTTGACTAATCTGTTGCTATTCGTATATTCTCCATGTGTTATAGAAATTGTACTGCAAATTATGATAGAGATCATGCTTAGGTTATGTGTTGATACTTTAGGGACCCTGAGGTCGTGTTACATGTTGAATTATTTGTTAAATTGCCACTATGTACTCAGTCATAGTTTTTACTCGCATGTTATGTCTCAGTCTCTGTTGTTCTTTATTGATTCATTATATCATCGTTGTTTGGGCTGATTATCATGCTTATTAAGAGGTCGAGAGACTAGAGAGATTGATGACAAAGTGAGTATGAGGGCCTGATTGTGTGGATATTTATTGGGATGGGGCTTCACGCTGCAGCATGTTTTATTGATCAATGCCACGATTGGCTTATTATAGCGCTTGGGCTGAAGGAGCCCTCGGGGATCTGCAGACCCACAGTAAGCACAGGTACCTACTGAGTGCGAGTGAAAGTGCCTAGCACGTGTGTCGAGTGACTGTGAGGAATGAGTGATTGTGAGGTTGGAGTAGATGGGAGGACTGAGTGACTAATACTCTGAAAATATGCACTTGATTTCATTACTGTGTACTTCAAATGGCATATATCACTATCATGTAGTTTCTGAGAGATACTATATCATATTTCAATCGAACCTGACATGAATTAACTGTTTTGGCTTCAAATGTCGAACTTGAAAGCATGCCTATTTTCCTGAATTATATTTTTTTAATTGAATTGTCTTCGTGAAGCTCGTCATTACTTTCAGTCCAATAGTTAGTCTTGTCACTTACTGAGTTGGTTGTACTCACGCTACACCCTGCACTTTGTGTGCATATCCAGGTGTTTCCCGACACGGTGGGTGCTGATTATCTGAGCAGCTTGATCATTTGGAGATTTCAAGGTAGCTGCCCGGCGTTTGCAGATCTTGACTCTCCCTCCATGTCTCTCAACTTTATGTATTTAGTTTTAGTTTTTTCATAGATAGTATTTTCAGACTTGTGTTGTATAGACACTCATGTACTCAGTGACACCCTTGTTTTGGGAACTTCCGTATTGAGTTTTTACTTTCTATCCAGTTTATGAGAGCCTTACTTATTTAAAAATGCGTTATTTATTTACTTTTACTTCGAAGTATTGGAAATGTTTTGAGGTGTGGGCTTGCCTAGTATCACTTTAGGCGCCATCACGACAGGCTAAGTTTTGGGTCTTGATAAGTTGGTATCAGAGCCTAGGTTACATAGGTCTCACGAGTCATGAGCATGTTTAGCAGAGTCTTACAGATCAGTACGGAGACGTCTATACTTATCTTCTGTTGATTCCAAAAACTAAACTTCTATTGTTCTATTCTCTAACAGATTGTGAGAACATTTGCTACCGGATAGGACAAATAGCCACTAATACAACCAGCTAGGGCCACGAGAGGCCGAGGTCGCGGGAGGGGCCACGGTAGGGGCAGAGGTGCGGCTCGTATACCAGCTAGAGCAGCACCTGCAGATCCACCAGTTGCTCCAGCTCAGGAGCAGGTTCCGAAGGTGGTTGAGCCAGTGGGGCTGGCTCAGGCACCGGGCTTGCCCATTATGATTCCAAGTCTTTAGGAGGCTTTTGCTCAGATTCTGACTATGTGTACTAGCCTTGCTTAGAAGATTTCTGTTCAGACCGCTCCAGCCACTTCTCAGGCCGGGGGAGGTACTCAGACTCCCGCCACCCGTACTCCCTAGCAGATGATGCAGGGACTTCAGACGCTGAGGGTATTGCTAGCCCAGCTAGTTGTAGCTGCTCAGGCCCAGGTGGGTTAGGTTCTGAGTGAGGATGAGCAGAAGAGAATTAAGAGGTTTAGGAGACTCCAGCCTTCATCATTCAATGGGGCTGATTCATATGATGCTCGGGATTTCTTGGATAAGTGTTAGCGGATTCTTCGTACCGCGGGTATTCTAGAGACTAGTGGGCTCTCGTTCAATACTTTTCAGTTTACTAGGGCTGCCTTCAGATGGTGGGAGGCCTATGAGAGGAGCGGGCCAGTCGGTGCTATACCACTTTCATGGCATGAGTTCTCTGTTCCCTTCTTGGAGAAGTTTGTGCCACTAACCCATAGGGAGGAGCTGCGCAAGCAGCTCGAGCAACTACGTCACGATGGCATGACTGTGACCCAGTATGAGATGAAATTTTCAGAGTTGGCTCGTCACGTAGTTTGATTGGTTCCCACTAAGAGGGAGAGGATTAGGAGGGTTGATGGCCTTACCTATTAGTTGCATTTTGCTATGACTCGGGAGAGTGTATCTGGTGCTCGATTCGACGAGGTGGTTGATATTGCTCGGCGATTAAAGATGGTTCGTATTCAGGAGCGTGAGGAGAGGGAGGCCAAGAGGCCTCGTGGATCGGGTGGTTTCAACGGTGTTCCTTCTAGGGATCAGTTCTACCATAGCAGGGGTCGTACTTATAGGCACGCCCATATGGCTCGTCCAGTTCATCGTGGTGCATCATCCAGCCATGGTTCATACAGTGCTCATCAGGGTTAGTCATCTCTCAGTGTCCTTCCATATTAGAGCTCATCTCGTGCTCCATCAGTTTAGGGTTCATCAATGCCAGGTCCTTCTAGCAGTTACTCTGGTACTCGAGGCCCGATTCAATCCCCACAACCACTACCGGGTACTTGCTTTAAGTGCAGGGGTTTGGGCATATGTGAAGATAGTATCCCTATCACTCAGGAGGTCCAGTTTAATAGAGGAGTCAGGCTGCGACTTTTGCACCAGTTACTTCCACACCCGCTCAGCCAGCTCGCGGTAGGGCTTAGGCAGCTAGAGATCGCCCTAGAGGGGGAGGTCGATCAGGTGGCGGTCAGGCCCGATTCTATGCTATCCCAGCCAGGCCAGATGCTGTTGCTTCAGATGCAATGATCACATGTATTGCCTCAGTATGCCACCGGGATGCTTCTGTATTATTTGACCCTAGTTCCACTTATTCGTATATATCATCGCATTTTGCTCGTTATCTGGATATGCCCCGTGAATCCTTCGTCTCATCTATTTATGTATCTATGCTGGTGGGCGATACTATTGTTATGGACCGTGTATATTGGTCTTGTGTAGTGACTATTGGGGGATTGGAGACTAGAGTTGATCTCTTATTACTTAGTATGGTTACTTTCGACGTGATCTTGGGTATGGATTGGTTGTCTCCACGTCATGCTAAGATGGATTGTCATGCTGAGACTGTGACGTTTTGCGATGCCGGGGTTGCCAAGGATCAAGTGGAGAGGTTCCCTAGATTATGTTTCCAGCAGAGTGATTGCATGTTTGAAGGCCCAACGGATGGTTGCGAAGGGTTTTTTATCTTATTTGGCCTTCGTGAGGGATGTTTGTGTTTACTCCAACTATTGATTCAGTTCTGATGGCGCGAGACTTTTCGGATATGTATCCTACGGATTTTTCGGGCATGGCGCCCGATAGGGATATTGACTTGGTGCCGGACACTCAGCCCATTTCTATTCCTTTGTATCGTATGGTACCGGCTGAGTTGAAGGAATTGAAAGAGTAGCTTTAGGATCTTCTTCATAAGGGGTTTATTAGGCCTAGTGTATCGCCTTGGGGTGCACTAGTTCTGTTTACGAAGAAGAAGGATGGTACTATGCGGATGTACATTGACTATAGGCAGTTGAACAAAGTTAAAATTAAGAAAAAATATCGTATTGATGATCTAATAGACCAGCTTAAGGGAGCAAGGGTGTTCTCTAAGATTGATTTAATGTATAGGTATCACCAGTTGAAGATTCGGGACTCGGACATTCTAAAGACAGCATGCAGGACCCATTATAGCCATTATAAGTTCCTTGTGATGTCTTTTGGGCTGACCAATTCCTCAGCAACATTCGTGCATCTGATGAATAGTGTATTTCAGCCTTATCTCAATTCATTTGTCATAGTATTTGATGATATCCTAGTGTACTCTAGTAGTTAGGAGGAGCATGCCTAGCATTTGAGGATTGTGTTGTAGCGGTTGAGAGAGGAGAAGCTTTATGCCATGTTCTCCAAGTATGAGTTTTGACTTAGTTCGGTGGCGTTCTTGCTGCACGTGGTGTCTAGTGAGGGGATTCAAGTGGATCCAAAGAAGATAGAGGCGGTTCAGAGTTGGCCTAGGTCGTCCTCAACTACAGAGATTCGGAGCTTTCTCGGCTTGGCCGGTTATTATTGTCGCTTCGTAGAGGGTTTCTCGTCTATTGCATTGCCTTTGACCAAATTGACCTAAAAGGGTGCTACTTTCAGGTGGTCGGATGAGTGCGAAGAGAGCTTCCAGAAGCTCAAGACTGCCTTGACCACAACTCCAGTTCTAGTTTTGCCTTCAGATTCAGGCTCTTATACAGTGTATTGTGACGCTTCTCGAATCAGTATTGGGTGTGTCTTGGTGCAAGAGGGTAGAGTGATTGCTTATGCTTCGTGTCAGTTGAAGCCTTATGAGAAGAACTACCCCGACCACGATTTGGAGTTGGCTGCCATCGTTCATGCATTGAAAATTTGGATGCATTATCTCTATGGTGTCTCTTGTGAAGTATTTATGGATCATCGGAGTCTCTAACACTTGTTCAAATAAATGGATCTAAATTTGAGGCAGCAGAGATGGTTGGAGCTGCTAAAGGACTATGATATCACCATTCTATATAATCCCGGGTAGGCCAATGTGGTGGCCGATGCCTTGAGTAGGAAGGCAGTGAGTATGGGTAGCCTTGCCTTCATTCTTGTTGGTGAGAGATCGCCTGCAATTGATGTTCAAGCCTTGGCCAACCAGTTCGTGAGATTAGATGTTTCGGAGCCCAGTCGGGTTCTAGCTTGTGTGGTTTCTCGGTCTTCCTTATATGATCGCATTAGAGAGCGCCAGTATGATGATCCTCACTTGCTTGTCCTTAAGGACACGGTTCAGCACGGTGATGCCAAGGATGGTACTATCGGGGATGATGGGGTATTGAGGATGCAAGGACAGATTTGTGTGCCCAATATAAATGGGCTAAGTGAGTTGATTCTTAGGGAGGCCCACAGTTCGCGGTATTCCATTCATCTGGGTGCCGCGAATATGTACCAGGACTTGAGGCAGCACTATTGGTGGAGGAGAATTAAGAAGGATATAATTTTTTTTATTAGCTCGATGCCTTAACTATCAGCAGGTGAAGTATGAGCATCAGAGACCGCGTGGATTGCTTTAGAGGCTTTAGATTCCAGAGTGGAAATGGGAGCGTATCACCATCGATTTCATAGTTGGGCTCCCATGAGCTTCGAGGAAGTTTGATGTTATTTGGGTGACTGTGGATCGGCTGACCAAGTCCGCGCACTTCATTCCAATTGGAACTACTTTTCTTCGGAGCGGCCGGCTGAGATTTACGTCCACGAGATTGTTTGCCTTCACGATGTGCCAGTGTCCATCATTTTAGATTGTGGCACGCAGTTTACATTGTAGTTTTGGAGAGCACTATAGCGAGAGTTGGGCACCCAGGTCGAGTTGAGCACATCATTTCTCCCTCAAATAGACGGACAGTCAGAGCGCACTATTCAGATATTGGAGGACATGATACGTGCTTGTTTCATTGATTTCGGGGGTTCATGGGATCAGTTTATGCCGCTCGCAGAGTTTGCCTACAACAATAACTATCGGTCGAACAATCAAATGGCTCCGTATGAGTTGTATAGGAGATGGTGTCGATCTCTGGTGGGTTGGTTTGCACCGGGTGAGACTAGACT
This sequence comes from Nicotiana obtusifolia, assembly GCA_002018475.1. Classification (NCBI taxonomy): domain Eukaryota; kingdom Viridiplantae; phylum Streptophyta; class Magnoliopsida; order Solanales; family Solanaceae; genus Nicotiana; species Nicotiana obtusifolia. The sequence goes on from MCJB01031351.1 coordinate 109,162, forward strand.
ATTGGGTACTAACTTGGTTCAGGATGCTTTGGACAAGGTTAATTGATACGGGATCGGCTTCGCACTGCGCAGTCTAGACAGAAGAGTTACGCTGATAGGAAGGTTCATGATCTTGCTTTCATGGTTGGGGAGAAGGTAATGCTTCAGGTGCATGCATGAAGGGTGTTATGATGTTCGGGAAGAAGGGCAAATTGAGCCCTCGGTATATTAGGCCATTTGAGGCACTTCAGACGATTGGAGAGGTGGCTTACAAGCTTGCCTTGCCACCTAGTTTTTTGAGTGTGTATCCAGTATTTCATGATTCTATGCTTCAGAAGTATGTCGGCTATCCCTCTCATGTTTTTGATTTCATCACGGTGCAATTGGATGGTGATTTGACTTATGATATGGAGCCGGTGGCCATTTTGGACCGGCAGGTTCGAAAGTTAAGGTCAAAGGACATAGCTTTAGTGAAGGTGCAGTGAAGAGGTCAGCCAGTTAAGGTGGCTACTTTGGAGACCGAGGGGGAGATGCAGAGCAGATGTCCACGCCTATTTGAGACTCCAGGTACATTTCTAGATTTGTTCGAGAAGGAATGTTTATTTAAGAGGGGGAGGATGTAACGACTCGGCTGGTCGTTTTGAGATTTGTTGTCCCGTTCCCCTATTTACAGTTCATTTCCTGCTTAATGGTTGTAATGTGACTTGCTGGGGTAGTTGGTTCAGGTCTGGAGAGGTTTCGAAATAAATTGAGACACTTAGTCTCAAGGTTGGAAGCTTAAGTTGAAAAGGTTGGCCGGATGTTGACTTATGTGTAGACAACTCCGAAATGGAGTTTTGATGGTTTCATTAGCTCCGTTCGCTGATTTTGGACTTAGGAATGTGTCTGGATTGCGAATTGGAGGTCCGTAGTCGAATTAGGCTTGAAATGAAAGTTGGAAAACTTAGAAGTTTCACCGAGAGTGGACTTAGTGGATACCGGGCTCGGAATGGGGTTCCGAGAGTTGGAGTAGGTCTGCGGTGTCATTTGTGACTTGCATGCAAAATTTGAGGTCAAACGGACGCGATTTGATAGGTTTAGGCATCGTGTGTAGAAGTTGGAATTCCTTAGTTTCCATAGGCTTGAATTTTGATGCGATTCGTCTTTTTGATGTTGTTTGATATGTCGAGGGCTCGACTAAGTTCGTATAGTGTTTTAGGACTTTTTGGTGTGTTTGGTTGAGGTCCGGGGGGCCTCGGGTTGATTTCGGAAGGTTAACGGATAAAAAATGAGACTTAAAAAATTGCTGAAGCTGGGAGTCTTCTGGCGTAATCGCACCTGTGGAGCATTCATCGCAGGTACGAGCTGGGGAGCGCAGATGCAGCAAGGAGTGAGGAAGGTTGTGGTCACAGGTGAGAAGGATTTTCCGTACCTGCGTGTTCGCAGATGCGGAGAGATTGAGCGAAGAAGCGGAGGTCAGCGCAGGAGCGGAAAAGAGGGTTGCACCTCTGTTTTCGTAGGAGCAGAGCATGGTATGCAGGTGCGAAGGCCCAGTTCCAGTGGTTCACTGCAAAAGCGGAAGGATTGTTGTATCTACGATGCCGCAGATTCAGTCAAGTTTCCGCAGAAGCGAAAAGGGCTGAACTGAACCTTTTTTTTTTTGACTAAATATATATTTTTATTACTGAAATTAAAGTACAACAGTGGAGGGGGACATAAACCTTACCTCCCAAAAGGAAAGGCCTGTACTATTAGTCATTCTAAAGTGATGACTAATTGTACCTAGAAAGTAGTAGAGAGTTAGACCTAAGGAGATGTAATGGTTGTCTATTTGATGATAGACACTCGTCTGTACAAAAACAATGTGAGATTTTTCTAGGTCAGCTATACAAAAAAGTACATGTATTCCTATATCTACTAAGTTAAATGGGGATTTGCTCCCTACTATATGCTTTTGACATCTATCTATGTTGTCAAAATGTTGCAAAAGAGTGACTAAAAGGCATGAGCTATCTTCAACTTTGCTTTGACGTTGAATAAAGCTAAAGCCAAATTGAAGATAGCTGTTAAAAAGTATCTTGTTTCTGAACATCAGTGTTGCTAGTGTTGTTTGCTGGGCAGTTTTTCAGTTGCTGTTGTTGAAGCTGGATATGGTGTGTGCTATAGGATGAGGCTGTTGTTGATGATTGTTTGATTCTCTGCATTTGAGGGGAAGTACTGCTTGTTCTTGTGGTTGGACACTCAGGTATAAGGTCAGTGTGTTTTGATGTGATCTTCTGATTGTTGTTGTTCCTGGATGAGTGTTTCTTCTACTGGTATTCTATTAACTATGTTGCTATGTCTTGAAACTGCTGCTGTTTTGCTTTATGCCTGTGTAGATCCTTGTTCCTATGCTTCTTTGAGTTGATTGGAGTTTTGTGAATTATGAGGGCAGGAATCTGTGTTTCTGTGACTTGAAGCTGCTGCTGAGTTGAGTTATGTTTGTGCTTATCCTTGATCCTGTGCTGCTTTGTGTTGATTGGATGTCTATGGATTATGAGTGCTGAAGGGATCCATGATGGTTGAATTGGATTGTTGTTGCTCTTGTATGTGTGCTTCTTCTGCTGATAATTTACTGGCTGAGTTTCTATGTCTTGAAGCTGCTGCTGATGTGCTTTATGCCTGTGTATATCCTTGCTCCTGTGCTGCTTCTGATGAGAGTCAGTTGGTGTTTCAGTTTCCTGTAATGGCTGTTGGCTCTGTAGATTGCTGATGTGTTGCTGAGTGAAGTCAGGTTTCCAGTATTGCAATGTGGCTGGGAAAGTCCAAGATGATTACTGTAGTTGCAACAAATTGAGCACCAAGGGTGCTAATACCATACCGTGCAACTGGAGCAATAATCTGGACCATTTCAAGCTGCCTACAGTATTGTGGAGGGTGCTGGGTTCAGTGGTGAAAATGGTATTTATGTTGCTGCTATTTTGGAATTTTGTTTGCTGCTGATGATATGGCAATTGTCTTTGGTTTGCATGCTGACTTGGATGCTTTGTGACCCTATAATCTTCAGAGTGTTGCTTCTATTGATTGTCTGTTAGGTGTGTTTCTGGCTGCTGTAGTTGCTGCGGGCTATGTGATTGCCAGTCCATGTTGCTGATCCTGCTATGTTGTGAGATGACTGGGTACCAGTGCTTTATGGTGACAGGGGATGTCCATCTTGCTGCTCCTATGTTGCTGTTGTTATATAGTTGTGTGCTGGCTGAGTTGCTGTGTTGAATGCTAGCAAGGGGGATCCATGATGATTTCTATAATTGCAATAGATTGAGCATTAGAAATGCTAATACCACGCATTGCAATTGCAGCAATGATCTGGCCTCCTCCAAGCTATCTGCAGAGTTGAGAAATATGTTGAGATTGTGTTTGTGTGTTTGCTGAGATTGCTTGGAGTAATTAGGATCCAGACTACTAATCAAAAAGGCAATATAATGACACATTGCTTCTTCAGTAGTGAGTTGATCCCTCACAGTGATTAACATTTCACTGCTGCTTGAATCCAAGGTGCTGGTGGGCTAGAGAGGTGAGCAGGTGTTGATGGCAGCCCTTGTCTCCAGCATTTCCTGCAGGAAAGAACATCATGTTAGATTGAATCCACTTCTCCAGTTTCTCCTCATTACAATTGTTGTGATGCTGCTTGTGGTGGTAGCCCAGGTATAACAGTGTGCCTGCAAACAACAATACACAGATTATATAAGATCGTGCAGCCATTGTCTGCTCCTCATCATGACCTCCCTTTAGCTTCTTGCTGGTGCCATACTTTGTTTGGTTCCACCAGTGTACTTGCAGAATAAACACACATGTTAAATCATTATTTAGTCTCAAGTACATGGTAGTGATCCATTGTTGTGGTCTTGGATTATGTGGTTGCAACACTCCAGTATTTCCTGTAAAAGGTAGCATTTTGCACAACTCCACTCTCTTGCATCACTACTATTGTGTTTGTGGTTTCCAGGAAGCTCATTTTCCTTTGGTAGAGTTAATTCGCTTTGTTTCCTACCACCTTTTTTTCTTAGATATGGACATTGACTCTTATCACTATTAACCAGCCTTCTACTTTGTGTGTCTAAATCACCAAAGCAATGGCAATCTATAGGTCCAATATCCAGAGCATAATTTGCAATATGGTCTGCCAGTCTGTTGCCTTCCCTAAGTGTGTGTGCTACTGTTGCATTGCATCTTGTCATCAAATGTTTGATTTCTGCAATAGTTTCCTGAATGGACCAAGGTACTCTCCATTCTCCCTTTATGCTCTTCAGTAACATCATTGAGTCAGTATGGAGCTCTATTAGAAGATGCTCATTGTGGACACAGAATCTCAGGGCCTCCAACATAGCCTGTGCCTCAGCTTCTATATTTGTGCTTTCTTTGATCTCCTTGCTATAGGCATGTATTACATCTCCCTCTTCATTTATCAATACATAAGCCAATTGAGCTTCTACCTGGATTGCCGCTGGAAGTGCCATCTGTGTTAACTTTAATCCTCCCTTGCTTAGGAAATTCCCAGAACACCTTTGTGTACTTCAAGGTAGGAGTATATTGCTCCATCATGACAATTAAATCTGGCCATTTATGGGGGATGTTTTGAATACCTGGCTTCTGACTTTGATAAGTAGCTGAAGAGTAGAGGTGATTTGATAGATTACTCTGTTAATAGTGATTGTGTCTCCATGTTTGTAGCTATTTCTTCTCTTCCACAGCTCTCATACAATCACTGAAGGTAAGGCTTGCATTATTGGTTTCAGTCGATTGACAACATCTGCAGTCCAACATTTGGTCATTGCTTGGTGCAATGTGATTCCCTGTATATCAATTCCTGCATTACCAAGAAAGTATCTCCACACTTTATTTGTAGCGTATGATGTGAAGAAAAGGTGCTGTCTTGTTTCTTCCTGTGGCTCTGTACAGCACCAACATTTAGAAGCCATGTGATAACCCAGTTTTTTTTAAGAAGTCATCCAGTGGTAATTTGTTTCTCCAAACTTTCCACATGAAGAAAGCAATTTTGAATGGCAATCCTTGCACCCAAATGTTTCTATAGGCATTGGAAGGATGCTGCTTCTTTCTCAGGTATTCCCACGCTAATTTGACAGTGAAGTCACCTCTGGTTTCAAGCATCCATACAGGTTTATCAAGCACATCTGACATAGCAGGTGGTTTGATGTTTTCCAGTATGTTTGCGGCAAGTTCATTTGGCAGAATCTCCTTGATCTTCTCCTCGTTCCAATGGCCTTCATCCACCACATCCTGTATGTTTTGTATAGTTTCTTCACATATGAACTCAGGTGGAGTAACAACGTATAAAGCTCCCAGTCCAGTCCAGTATTCAAACCAGAATAATGAAGATCCCATTTTAGGTTGCCAGAAGATTTGGTGCTCCATGATGCTTCTGCATTCAATCATTTTCCTCCAAATATGAGATCCACCTCTCCAAGGAACAATTATAGGATTGAGTTTTTTGCGTAATTTTGGCTCATAAATGAACTCCACAAACTTGGTTTTGTTCTGAAGTTCCACCATAGTTTATAAGACAATGTTGTAGACATGTCGTGTAGGGATCTAAAACCTGCACCCCCTTCCTCACATGGCAAGCATAAGGTGTTCCATGATGCCCAGTGTCTGCTTGGATTTCCAATAGAGTTGCACCAAAAGAATTTTGCAATTATTTTGTGAAGTTTGTTGATCACATAGGCATGAGGATTTACTGCATAAAGGAGGTGAATTGGCATGCTCTGTAACACATGTGCTATAAGCACTGCCCTGCCCCCTGGAGATAGTAGTTTCCGTTTCCATTTTTGAAGTTTATCCATCACTTTTTGTATAAGACCTTGGTAGTAATCCATCCTCCTCCTCAAGTAGAAGACTGAACATCCAAGAAGGGAAGTCTTGCCTCAAGATTCTTGTGATCCTTCGCACCTTGTTAATTACCTATACTGAAGTGGAGTGGTGCAGATAGACAGCAGACTTATTCTTGTTTATAAGTTGGCCTGAAGCATTTTCATATGCAGTCAGCACCTCCATTATCAGCTGTAGTGAAGTAGCATCTGATGAGGAGAAGATGATGGTGTCATCAGCATATGCTAGATGGTTTATCTTTGGACTCCATTTGGGTAAACCTAATTCACAGAAATAGAGATTGGAGTGTAGAGCATTGAGCCCTCTAGACATAGCCTCTGCTGCCATTATGAATAGAGCAGGTGACAGAGGGTCACCTTTCTTGATTCCTCTTGTGGATTTAAAGAAGCCATGTGGCTCTCCATTGATCATAGCAGAGTACCAATTGTTTTCCATAATCCCATATACCAAACCAATGAATCTCTCTTCAAATCCCATCTTCCTCAGAACCTTTTTCAAGAAAAGCCATGACAGTCTATCATATGCTTCTGTTATATCCAGTTTGATTAAAACATTAGGTCCTGTTTTAGTTCTTAATCGAATGTCTGTTATTGTCTCCTGAGTTAAGAGCACATTTTCCACTATGCTTATGCCTTTTACAAAGCCAGCTTGTTCTTCAGAGATTAGCTTTGGCAGGATGTTTAAAAGTCTGTCATGAACTACTCTGGAGAAGATCTTATTGATGAAGTTTCTGAGGCTTATTGGTCTCATGTCCGAAAAGGTCTGCACTTCCTTCTTCTTAGGCAATAACACCAGGTTTTTGTGTGTGACACACTTAGGAAGAGCATGGCCATTAAAAACTGCTTTCACCATATCAACTATATCATTCTCAATAATATCCCAGCATGATTGATAAAAGCATCCAGTGAAGCCATCTGGTCCACCAGCACTTTCTGCATTCAACCCAAAAACTACATCTTTAACTTCCTCCTTTGTTGGTTGCTCCATTATCCACCAGTGTAGGAATGTACTTCGTAGTTCAAATATTG